>JAPMLY010000727.1:50000-155000 GCA_026401115.1 Tetraselmis chui
AGGCGGTGCATAAGCTGATCTACGCGCCGGGGGAGGCGATGCTGCAGTCGTCGCTGCTCCGGGTGGCGTGGGACGCCAGGCAGCGCGCGTTCGTCATGTACAGCGTGAAGGGCTACCGCGAGCGCTCCTCCATCACCGACGTCGAGAGCGTCAGCTATGTGTCCAGCCCATACATCCCACAGGTGCGCCGCTACCTGCCCTCGAAAGCTTTGTCATGCTATTTGTGATAATTCTTTCCATGTTTATGTAAATTATGGCTCGTTTTCGGGTGTGGATTACAGTTTGAATTGCGTGATAAATGTGGCGAGGCATTTATTTGTTGTTTGGTAACTTATTCAAACTAATTTTCCGAATGAATTATACGTTAATTGTCGCGAATCTTGGGAGGTAATTCGGCATTTATTAATTCGTTTTGTGTCACATTTGCAGATTACGTGAGAGGTTTACGGAAATGACTTTCGGTGCATGTTGTGCAACAATATGGAAATGCGATGTTGTACATGGATGGCCGTCATATTCTGATAATCAAGCATTATATTTTGATTGTTGCTGTCATGTCTATTGTGGGGGCTTTTCCTCCTTGATTTTTTCGTTTTGCTTGGTGGTTTCCACTGCTTTTTCGTGTAAGCATTTCCCCCTTGTTTTTATGCCTGTAAATTCATCACCCAATATTAAAATACGAGCAGGCAGTAGTTTGTCTGACTAATATTTTTGCTTATGCTTTTCTGCTGATTTTTTATTATGTGTATATTCACTCCATCATCCTGTTTTGATTTACGTGTAAGTAATATATTTGTAAACACGCTGTGTATTATTAGTGCCTTTTTCTTCATCCCCGTACCACCGCCCGTCTTGGGGTTGCACTGTACGGTACGGATACTTAATTAAAATAAAATGTCATGTACCTGTACCGTAGCGCAGTATTTATTTTCCACGCTGTTTAATACAGTTACCCATATCTAACCTCTTTGATAAACCAGAAATGCGGATGATACCGTCATACCCGTACGTCTCAATTTTCAACTATAAAATATATATCGCATTTGTCGAATCGAATAAAATATCGCTACATTGAACCATTCATTACAAGGACGAAAGCAGTGGCATGCCTTCCTGTTCCTCGGGCATAGGGGTAGGCCTGTGGGGTCTTTTCCTCCTTGCTCCTTTTTGCTTTGTGGTTTCCTCTGCCTTTCCTTGTGATGATTAATAAATCTTTGAGGCAGTGAAAACCACCACCGAAATGGAGAATGTCGAATCGATTAATCGAACAGCGATAATATTATCCAGGGCTGCTCCGAGCGCTGAGGCTTGCGAGCCTGCTTTCTTTTCCTCTTCTTTTCTGCTGGTCGATTCCGCTACTTTCCATGTAATCAAATTATTTTTTGATAGCGATATAATGGAGCTGAAAATTATATTTCCAGTACGGGACATATAATATTTTCTGATACGGGACAGAAAATTTATTCCAGTCCGCGGTTCTGTTGTACCCGTACTTAACTACTTCTCGTATCACTTTTTTATTCCCATATCGCTATGTAGTAAATATGGTACGGGACAGACATAGTTATGGCATTCGTTAATTGAATTATTTTCGCAATTGTTTTCCAAATTGGTCAGCAGCCACCCAATATGTGATATTTTATTATTTCATAAGTAAAATGAAAATGCATGATTGGACATGAACAAAATTTATTTACAAGAAAAACGGAATGCTGGCGCATATGAGCCCTTCATCGCTCTAAAAATTAAAAAAAAAAACGCTGTAACTGGCGCCTCTTCAAATATTTATTGTTCTGCACTCACCCGCCGTTGTCTCTGGCGATTGTCGGTGAAGGTGGTTCGACTGTGGGGGCGAGACATGCGGAACAACCGTGACGAGGTGCCGCTGCTAGAGCTGGCCAAGACCAACATCAAGGATGAGCTGGACGAGGTGCTGCTGCTGGACAACCCGCGCATCCTGTTCGGGGAGTGGATCCCGATGGGCGCCAACCAAATATTCGCGCTCAACGATCGCCTGGGCAGCAGCGAGCGCGTGCAGGTACGCGCGCAAATATGAGCACCAATACTCAACGCGGAGCAAAAAGAAACTAACCGTGCAAATGTTGATTTGTATGATATTCGAATGCGACGGATTTGAATGCACAACAATGTTTCCTTTCTATCATCGTTGTCAGCTATAAACCCAAACCCCATATACCCTACTTCATGAACCCTGAAAATGGTCTTATTTTGATCTCGCACTCATCTTCATATGAAACATCGGAAAAACGGTGCAGTTGGTTTCCTTTTTAATTTTATTTTGCAGTGTTGAGCGAAGCAAATGTTTTCGTGTTTTTAATTCTCCGCATTTGTGCGTGGCTTGGTTTGGGCTGCAGGGTGGGCTGTTCACGGCGCAGGTGGACCTGCACCCGCTGAGCAGCAACTTTGTGTCGCCGTCGGAGGGGCTGACGGAGGTGTTGGTGCTGGACTACGACGACTCGAAGTATGTCAACTTTGAGGCGGAGGTGCACTTCCCGGAGGAGGATGGCATCGTGCAGATCGAAAACTTTGGGATCCACATCAACGAGGAGGGCTTTCTGGGGTACGGGATGGTGGTGGAGGGGATCATGGACCGGGTGGAGAAGAATATGTCGCTGGACCACCTCGCGCGGCTGATGGTGGACATATACGTCGACTCCAGCAAGGTGAGCAGTCGCACAAAAATGAAATAAAATAGGCTACATGAAATTGCAGACGGCTGCTCTATGATGTGATGTGATGTGATGTGCTGTGAAGTGATGTGTGCGTTAGCTTTGCTGTGTTTTGGAAAATATGCTTGTTATGCGCATGTTTTACCGTTTGCACACTGTTTCGTTGCTCTGTGCGCATTTACATACGTTTATCGAAGATTTTGAGGTTTATTACGTGTTTTGCGATGTTGTCCCAAAATATTCAAGTTAATGTAATTGCTGCTGAACATGTTTTCCCTCTTCATTGTAATTTCTTGAGCTCTTGCTTCCTTCTGCCTTCTGTCCCACAAAAATGGCCACATATGGCAGCAAATTCATAAATGTTTTTGACTCAAATGCATTTAACTTGTCATTTGTAAGATGCATAATTAAATGCAGCCCCCATTTTACATTTGTTAAGTTTTTGCTACAGAATGCATGTTTTTTCGACGGAGGCTGTGACGCTTAGTGATGAGGTTACTTGAGACGGCGAAGGGCGCTGAAGGCCGTGGGGATTAAAGTATATGTTAATCAATCATTTTAGTTATAAAATCACGTTCCTTTGCCTGTTTGACAGCACCTTGTTGTAATCTATCTACGTGTCAGAGGTTTTTCAGATGCAATAGAAACTGAAAACATATTATCCTGTCACTGTAAGGTGCTGGACAATCTGCTGTCGCCGCATCAGCGTCTGATGCTGAACACCACCTACGCCAACAATGCCGAGATGCGCATCAAGTACAGCTGCATCGTGGCCGACCGCATCCACCCGCTGCTGCCAGCGGCCGAGTACCTGGACAAGGAGGCCAAGGAGAACGAGCTGAAGCAGGTGCGCGCCTTGTTTCTCGGATGTTGAGCAGGGCGTTTCGCCCCTTCCATTTTTGATTGAAGATAAATTTGTAAAAGATGAATTATTTTTCAAACTTAGTAAACGACAGTAATGTCAGAAAATACCCTATCGCAGGTTTTTTTGCTTTGTAGTTGTATGTATGATTATAGTTGCAATGAAAACAATTAACAAATAACTTTTTTTATATTTTCATTAATGTCGCCAGTCATTTTTTGTGTTACATTCTGGTGGTGCACGGCATATGTAATTCTTCATCAGATAATGCAATGAAGTGTGTATGTGGCAATAAGGCATGTTCGTGATTACTCAACTACACACATTTTGTGGCGAATGATGCACATTGTCTTCGCGCAACATGGTTTTACATCCGAGCGCTTTGTCCTTCTTCGACCCAACTTTGAACTGCACGGGCAGCAAAACATTAAGCATTGGCATGACTCCTTACGTTTTAGCAGGAAGGTGTCGTTCAGGGTTTGCAGCGTCCACTGTAGCAAGGCTGGTTTGTGATGGTGCGTTGAAGCAGCCTCTGATGCGGTCACCGCTGACGCGACTGTCGCAGGTCATTGGTGATACCTACGCTGCGCACGACCTGAGCGACACCGAGCGCGTCATCATTGGGCGAAACGGGCTGCTGCTCGTCACGGACGACCTCCCAAAGTTTGAGCCGGTGCTGATGTGTCACCTGTCGCTCATGGCGCGCAACGTCTTCATGACCTCCCTCTTCCAGGTCCCCAACCCTCCTCTGCCCCCCCCCTTCCCTTTACCGTCCCTTCACTCGCTTCAAATAAAATGGGTTTTACGCCCAGAGACAACATTGTAGTGGTGGTGATGTGTTTTTACGAACAAGCCGAACTGAATTAGAAACCGGTACTGATGTTTATGCAAATGTTGCGCACTGCGATTGGATAGATTCGCATTTTTGGGCATGTGGCAATTTTATTTTATTTTTGCGATTCCTCATTTTTTTTTGAGGAACAAATAGATTCTGGCTATGGTGGGCCGATCACTCTTTGTGTCACAGGGCCGTAGAGACCCTTTCAATTCAGACATTGTTTTGTTTGCTACAGGAAAACATTTTCCTCGGAATTGCTATTTTGAAACAGTGTGTGTGGCAAAAAATGTTTTTAGGCAAATGTCAAAGTTCATTCACACAGTGGTGCAAACGGTGCGGTTCACTACACATACACTTCCGTGTGTGTGTGTGTGTGTGTGTGTGTGTGTGTGTGTGCGTGCGCGCGAGTGTATCTGTGTGTGCGTCTGTGTGCGCGAGTGTACGTGCGTGCGTGGGTACGTGTATGGGCGTGTGTGTGTGTGTGTGTGTGTGTGTGTGTGTGTGTGTGTGTGTGTGTGTGTGTGTGTGTGTGTGTGTGTGTGTGTGCGTGTGTGTGTGTGCGTGTGTGCGTGTGTGTGTGTGTATATGTGTGTGTGCATTGTCGCAGACATGTTCCCTTTTACTTGTTAACAAGGAAAGGACGCCCCTATGGCCGGCGTTTTGAAGCTTTATGTTTCGACTGATTGTGCAGCGGAGTTATATTTTGATGGACCGCCTGAAGCACATCCGCAGCTTGATCTATGGCCACGAGTCCAACCCGAACAGCGTCACCATCATCCGCAACATGCTCTCCCAAAGCAGCGCCGACATTACCCTGCTGAATGAGATCCAGCTCTACCTGTCCGAGTCGCTGCAGGACTTCACGCTGCCCAATGAAAGCGATGACCCCGCGGTGCGCCCCCACCGCCGTGCCTTTTTTCTTCAAGAAAAGAGAGTAATGTCGTAGCTAAATGGAGTTGTCACTAAGATGTGATTATAGAGTACAATTAAATCAATTGTGAATTTGGATCGCTGCGTGGGACATCACAATAAATGGAAATGATGAAGATAGGGCGAGTGTCCGACAGCTTAATGATCGCTCATGGAAGGTGGTTGAAGGGGTGTTGAGAGAGCACTTTTGTTAGGGTTTATGGTTTAGAGTTTGCAATGGTGTTTCGGGTGTCAGGATTTACAAATTGGTACCAAATACTGTCATATTTAATGCGCACATAAAATGGAATGCTCTTCGATCGTACCTGAGCGCACGCTGGGCTCCATGCTTCCCAATCGTTGATTGCTGCGTTAAAAGTGTGATATCATCCAGCGTCGATCTCTTTGGCACTGGACACATAATCACGAGCGCTATTCATGGTATTCCAGAACAATTCCTTGTCAATTTTCATGCACGAAACTTTTATCATGCATCCTTTCAGAAGGCAAGGCCACATTGCGCCATAACTTTAAGGCGCAACAGTTGATTAACCCCCTCCCTCTTCCTCAATCTATCGCTTACCGGGTGAATGCGTGCCGCAGGTGGTCAAGCTCAGCGAACTACTTCATCCTGCTGCGACACTGACGCGGCTGAATCGCAGAATACGCGACATGCTTAAAACCATTCGGTACGCTCAGCTCCCAAACCCCCATCTCACCTCTGCCCCTTGCCTCTCCTATTGCTGCAGATTTTGCAGTTGAAATTTGATGTTGAGACTTCCAACGAAGGCTGTCATGAGTCAATCGGCGTGTGTGTGTGTGTGTATGTGTGTGTGTGTGTGTGTGTGTGTGTGTGTGTGTGTGTGTGTGTGTGTGTGTGTGTGTGTGTTCTGGGCCGCGTTGTGCAGGGGCGCGGATGGCGAGGCAGACGGACTGCGCAATATGGTCGATGCTGTGAGCGACAGTCAGAATCAGCGGGTGCAGGAAGCAGTTCAAGACAACACGAAGAACCTGGAGGATGTGTACAGGTTGACCCCCTCGGGCATTTACCCTTGGCACTTTACCCAAGCGCGTACCGTTGGCCTCCTGCGCCTTGGCAATACGCGTATTGCCACGGCTCATGTTTACTTTTTCAACTTTTTAATTTTTTAGATCTGCTTCTATTGGACTGATGAAAGCATCGGAAAGTTGTTACGTCCGTATTTGTGTTTATGTTAATGTATGAGAGAGAGAGAGAGAGAGAGAGAGAGAGAGAGAGAGAGATAGAGAGAGAGAGAGAGAGAGAGAGAGAGAGAGAGAGAGAGAGAGAGAGAGAGAGAGAGAGAGAGAGAGAGAGAGAGAGAGAGAGCTTGTTTGCGTATGCGTATGCGTGTGTGTGTGTACTCTAAATGTTTTTGTTTCAACAATAGGTGAAGTTATGCACTGTGTAGCAGATAATTTTGCGTGAATAGAAAATTACTCCGGGTATTTATGATTATTGGAAGCAATCTTTCGAGATTTTGGTTATGCAGCCCGCAACCCTAAACCCAGGTACAATACTCCGGACTGACCTGCATCGTATGTTTCTGCTGCTTCGCCAGAGCCAACGCGCGTGCGAGCACGAGTCTGGAGATCATGCAGGTCGTCCTGGCCGGCAGCCTGGCCTTTGACCTGGTGGATCGCGTGCACGGCCTTTACCTCGGCGACGCCACGGAACTCGACTGGAGCGTCAACATGTTTGCGCCCATTTACGACACCCCCGGCGTCCTGCTCATCATCAACCTCTGCTGCTGGCTCTGTCTCGGCCTCTTCATCAAGTTCCTGCTCAACCACTTTGCCGCGCAGGTGACACCGCCCCCAAAAAACTGAGTCGCTGCCTTCCTCTCACTGTTATGATATAGTTCATAACAAGTTACTTTGAATTATGTGGCATTGAAAATTATACCATTTAATACGCACATTAAATCGGGTTTGAAATCGGAATAAAATGGAATAAAAGAGTTATGTCATGCGATTTCCCAATTGTCCGTGTTTTTTCAACAGATCACTCAACAAAATATTTCTCATTGCGTACGTTATTGTAAAGTGATGTACTGTTGCTGCATTGATGTACTTCTTTCTGATCGGTATTCGTGGCTATTTCGTGCTTATTCGGCGTTGCCCAGTTTTCTTAATAATTTGTCTGGTTCAGTTTTTTTTCTTTTGCCAGAATTAACATTGTTTGCAGTGTGCAGCTCGGGTCTCATATGTGGCTGTGTTTCGGGGGCGGTGCAGGCGGCGGGCTGGATGGCCATCCGCTACACCATCAACCTGCGCTACAACAAGGAGGCGATGCAGGAGCTGCTGCGGCGGAAGAACCCCGACGTGGAGGGCGGCGACAGCGACAAAGCGACGGTGTATCACAAGTACAGCTGGACGGAGCGGAACACGGCGGAGAACCGGGCGCGGTGGCTGGGCGAACCGCCGAGGATTGAGGTCATGCTGGACACGAAACACTGCTTTTTGTTGAAGTCATTTATTCAGGTCCGATGCCCCCATTTGCTCACATTATCTTGTAATCATTAATGCTCTTGCCTGCGCGTGGTAATAAGGTATCATTGAATGAAATGTGTCCATCTGAACATGATATGTTGCCCCATGTGTGGGTTGTACCTGTGGAAATGCAACCAACGCATGCGTTTCTAAGATTTTCTGAGGGTATTATTCGAAAATTTGTTAATTTACGTGAAACAATTTAGCTAACTTGCAATCAAAATGCGCTCATTGTTTTCTGATCGATGTGAACAGAGGTGGATACTCTTGGATTTTTTTAAGATTAACATTTCCACATGTCCGTAGAAAAAGATTCAAAGACAAAACACAATTGGCATACTTTTCCGTAAACCTTGACTTGAGAAACCCTACTACAGCAAACCCTAAATTCGGGGTGCTCGTTAGTCGCGAGTCGTGGCTGAGCGCTGACGTCGCCGCGCCACTCGTTCGTCACTCGTCAGGTCGCAACACGGCGGTCGAAAATAACGCAGGAGGACGTCCGCGAGATTTTCTTCGGTGAGCTGCGAGAAGCGGGCGTGATCAACGGCTACGTGGCGGGCATCGAGGAGGAGCAGGAGGAGGAGTTCGACCCGACGCAAGACAGCGGTACACAGCGGTACAAGTACGAGCACCTTACCGTAACAATTGATTGGCGGCCATCATTGGCGACCAATCGCTGTCGCAATGGATGGTAGTTCACATTGGAATTAATCACCTGAGGAAGAGGGCATTAATTGTTTTATATCAGCGCACGCGCTTTGAAAATTCGAAGCCATAGTGCACAACCTTGCGCGCAGCGCAGATTATTGCTGTTTTATTCTGCTAGTTTACTACCAAAGTTTACTACGAAAGCTTACTGGTGCTGATATTTTATCATGGTATCGAATATTCACCTTTTCTTATTCATCATCTTTCATGTCTTGAATGATGAAAATAATGATGATTTATTTATCACATCGGTATCACCAGAAAGGATGTCTTACAATAAACTATGCATAAATAATCATAGCTAATGATTTAATGCGTAGTAGTATTTACTTACAGATATCAGACGGCGGGAGAGGCGATATTTTCGATTTTACTTACAATGAAATAAGTAGAGGCGGAATCCACAAGCAACGAAGGAAAGAAAACGGGCATCCACAGAAGGCTGAGCCTGTTGTTCTTTCTTGACGACATTCACACCGCCCGCCAAGAAACGATCCAGGCGCCACCGTCTGATGAGGCAATCTTATCTCTCTAGATATATATATGTCGTGCTCGTGCGGCCACAGATGTCCGCAGCTGAGCGAATCCTGATTACAAAATATGAAAACAATCATCACATCATCATAAAGTTAGGCATAAATAAACAATTAATAGGTAATTTATTCAAAAATGAATAAAATTATGCATAATTTAGCAAATATTTAACACCACATCCCTCGAGTAGCCACGTATTGCACAACTTGATTACTGAGTTGCTTGTTGCTGTGCGTGCCACAGCAGCGGGGACGGCAGCGCCGCCTCCCACATTGCCGGCACCTCTGCCCACACCAGCGCCACGAGCATGAAGCCCAGCTTTTTCGGCGACAGCAACAACGGCGGCCCCGGTCGCATGTTTTTCAGCCGCATGTCCACTCTGATGGGCAGCCGAAAGCTGGGCAGCGTGGTGCCTCTTCAAGACGGCGAAGAGGAGGCGGAGAAGGAGGAGCGCACGTCGACGGAAAATTGGATGTCTCGCATTTGGCGGTGGAGTAGCCCCCGGCGTCGACCACCTCCCAAGTCCGCTTCGGTCGCTGCCCTTCTTCCGAAGTCGCTAAGCATGGTGACGCCCACGACGGCAGCCGAGCGCCGGCTACGGTCGGCGACGGCAGGCGGGGAGATGGCGAGCGATGAAATCGGCGCGACGGTGACTCGGCCGGTGGCGCAACCGGTGTTGGGTGTGTTGAAGGGTGGGAAGAGCTTCCGTGGGCGGGATGAGGTGGGGGAGGTGGCGGAGGGGAGTGGGGTGTCGGAGGAAGGGGGCGCCGGGACGTTGAAACGGGCGGTGACGTTTCACGAGAAGCAAGTGACGGGTCGACGGACGGAAGACTTTGGGAAGACGTTGCGTGCGCGTGCGGAGGGCGGCCACCGGAGCGGAGGCGCAAGTAGTGGCGCGGCGGGGCCACTGTTTTTGTAAATCTTATGTTGAATAAGACCACCACACACGCTCATTTTTTGGGTAAACGCGGGGAAGACCCATTAGTAGTGGCGCAACGTATGGCACGAGGTGTTGGACGAGCTGTGACAACGCCTTGGTGTCCGTCCAACTAGCACAATTAATGATCTAGCAAGTTTCATTTTAAAATAACAGAAAATTGTGGTTGCGCAAACCCCCCCCCCCCTTGTCGACTCGAAAACTTGTCTCCACCGCCATGTCACTTTTTGTAATTCATTTGACACATACACCCCTGCATATCGAATAGTGGTCTCGGGCGGAGCGACGAGGTGCTGGACGATGCCTTGCTGTGCACCCACCAGCATTTGATATCTGAGCAAGTCGAGGAGGTCCCCTTTCAAACAACAAAAAATGAGGGAGCGGGCGGCGTTTCGTTGCAACTTGGAAGCATTATTTTCCACCCTATGTCATTGTTGCAATTCTTGAGTGCACGTGCTTCGACTATTCGACTTCGAGAGGGGCAACTGAGGTGTTGGACGAGCTGTGACAACGCGCTGGTGTTCATCCAACTACAATAGATGATCTATCAAGTTTTATTCTTGATATTGGTATTGGTAAGGGAGCGGGGGACGTTGCGTTGCAACTTGGAAGTGTTGTCTTCCATCCTATGTCATTTTTTCAATTCTTGAATGCACGTAGTGCTTCGACTATTCGACTTCGAGAGGGGCAACTCAGGTGTTGGACGAGTTGTGACAACGCGTTGGTGTCCATCCAACTACAATAGATGATCTAGCAAGTTTCAGTTTCAATGTAGGTAAAAAATAAGGCAGCGGGGGACGTTGCGTCGCGACTTGGAAGCGTTCTTTTCCACCCTATGTCATGGTTGAAATTCTTGAATGCACGTGCTTCGACTATTTGACTCATACTGGGGCAACTGAGGTGTTGGACGAGATGTGACAACGCGTTGGTGTCCATCCAACTCCAATAGATGATCTGGTAAGTTTCAGTTTCAATGTAGGTAAAAAACAAGGCAGCGGGGGACGTTGCGTCGCGACTTGGAAGCGTTCTTTTCCACCCTATGTCAGGGCTGCAATTCTTGAATGCACGTGCTTCGAGTATTTGACTCATACTGGGGCAACTGAGGTGTTGGACGAGTTGTGACAACGCGTTGGTGTCCATCCAACTATAGTACAATATGTGATCAAGCAAGTTTTATCTATTATATTAAAAACAAAATGCGGGAGCGTAAAACTGCATTCCTTCGCGACTTGAAAACCTTGCTTTCCACCGTTATTGCGTCGAACGGAGGTACACTCCCGAGTCAATTATTCGACTCATAGGTGGAGGTACGGTCCGAGGTGTTGGACGTTGCCTTGTTGTTCACCCACCCACATTTGACAATTTTGCGAGTCAAGGCGATTCCCTTTATTAGTTAATAATTGGCGGAGCGGGAAAACCTTGCTTCGCGACTTGGAACCTTATGCACTTTCCATTCTTGTGTCATAATTTTGGTAATTCCTTCATTAATGCACCCACATGGACTACTAGGCTCGGGTGGGGTTCTGGGGTGTTGGACGAGCAGCCGATGTGATATGAGAGGCCATATAATCAACCCAATATCGTGGTAGCACGTTTAAATATCAATAATTGAAGGTCCATAAACCCCTACTTCAAAACTTGATACCCTCATTTTACTTTGCTATTTCATTTTTAGTAATCATTTCATGCAACCGCATCGACAATCGGACACGAGAGGGCCACGAGGTGTTGGACGAGCTGTGTGAGGACATTTTGTCCATCCAATAACCACAATGGAGGATTCAAGTTTCATTTTCAAGTATTTACAAAAATACGGTGCTTCGAGAAAGCTGTAGTTCGCGATTAGAAAATCTTGTTTTCCATCATCGTTAATTTCACTTGTTGGAGGTGAAGTGACGACTTGTGACCCCTTTCCAAAATGCCTTGCCCCATCATATGCTACCTATGTAGATGAGATCATAATTCAACTCGTCCATAGTAATATGATGATCCATGCTTGTTGAGTCAAGATAATACAAGATGCATGTCGGTTATAGCATGTATGGAGGGCATGCGATTTAAATGAATACGGGGTGAACGTTCCCCGTGTGGTTATGAAATGATTGTCAGCGGGGCGTTTATTCACGGAAAAAGCTGAAACATTGCCATTCAAAATAACTAAATCAAAATATGGCAACCTAATGTGTACAAGGCATGCACCTTTGCCGACCGCGTCGAAAACGCGAAGTTGACTTACCCGGCCATATCCATCCCGCATATGTACCCAAACTAAAGCAACAAGTCGTGCGCCACAACCGACCACGCCGAAAACGCATAGTTGACGTATGCGGACATCTCCCGCATGTGCACACCGCCTACGACAAAGTCCACGCCCCTCCCTCCCCATATTCGGCCACACCCCGCATATGCACCCGAACAACGACAAGTCCACATACGCCTACATACGGAGGTCATACTCTACCGGTTGCGAACACGCGACCTGTTGTGTACTAGGCGTGCGCGTTTACCGACCGCGACGAAAAATATAGTTAACATATGCGGCCACACCCCGCTTATATACCGAGCTACGCGACAGCCCGCTGCATCCCGTTGATGGGAACGAACGGGGGCGGGATGTTCGTGCCACGCAACCGAAAGGCTGCAGTTGCTTGGGTAATCGCCATAATAGTGCTCCATGTCCGATTTGGAATTTCCTACATCCGTTGACGGCTTCTTTCGTTCACGTTTGTATCCATCCGTTGAGTCAAAGTGGCATATCCCAGAGATAGTTCTTCGTGGATTACAGTATTACGTACTCCGTCACGACGCGCGATGAATTGCGGAGTAGTTTTTTGGATACCATATTGAAATTGATTCTCTATAAAAGTAACGCCAATAATGGACTGGTTTCTGTCTCATCAAGCCCCCCTTACTTCAGCCATCTAGATCTCAGTAAATAGTGTTAGGCCAAGGGTCTCCCTTGTGCCCACCCTCTCCGATTTAAGCGGTTTCAACATCAACGATACTAGTCCTAAAGAGTATTGACGTATTTGCAGCTCATCTGAACTATCATAAAATAAAGACCGCCGCTCTAAGCCTTCAGCAATCCTTTCAACAAGCTTTAACAATCGCGGCCTATTTCCGCCGCTTCGGGGTGCCAGTCAACCGAGGATGGTCATCAGCCGAGGCCGCATGCGAGCTAGTCTAACCTAGCTCCCGCGCGAATCCGGTCGGGCCTGAGAGTGGAGGGGAAAGGTTAACAAAAATCTCCTCGCAAGGTCGATAGTATGTCCCGCCTCCGTTTGACTAGTCGCTTCGTCCGAGGTAGTCACCGCTCCTCCCGACGCGGTCATCCTCCTAGCCCACGTCCTTCGTCACCTGAAGGGTACGTGGATGGAGTGCCGTGGTGATGGGGGTGGCGACGACGACGGGCATACATACGGATGTAACCTTATCGCCCGAGGTTGCCACCGTTGCGTCGCGGGCCAGCGCCCTCTTGGTCGCAACGAAAATACATTTTTTCTCCTTTATTGGCACCATCCCCCAATGCATCAACATACATCTACTTTGTAGGTATCATGAGAACCTTAAACCAATATTGCCATACCGACTAAAACAGCCAACACGTAGTCTGAAAATAAAAAAAAATAGATACCCAAAAGAGCTTTCGGTCATAGGTAGGCCAAAGAAAAAGTGGGGCAGCTACAATAGTCGATCATCGTGGGCATAATTGGCCGTACTTCATACGCACAAAGCACGGCCAATAATGTGGACCACAACACGGGTACAATCGTGCATGAGTAAGGGACACATGGGAGGCCACATGAGTAAGTCATGCATTGAGAAGTGAGTAGCACGACACCGACGGCTTACTCTTAGAAGCAACAGCGGGGACTTCGCTTATGTACACGGACTTACATGTATTTTTGTAATATGCTGCATCATTTAGTACTACACGGAAGTTAAGTGAGGAGGCAATGTCGCCGTCAAAACGAAGTTAAAAGACAAAGCACTCTAGCACGCCCATCCAATGATGAGCCACCACTTGCATTTTGTTTTCGCCAAGTACCTGTAAATGTGTCAGCCACCGCGCACGGGTAATGTTGACTATTATACGGGTTCTTTCGCTGAAGGTGAGAAGTGAGAATAACTAACAAGACAGTTTACACGAAAAAGCAGCGGAAACCACCAATCAAAAGGGGGAAAAGGAGGGGAAAAAAACTACAACCCTATACCCGGGGAATAGGGAGGAAAGCCACCGCATCGGCATTGCCCTCCTGCAGAGCATGGCGAAGATAGGAACCTAAAGTACCATGAAGAGCAATAAAAATACGTTGCATGAATTCTCGCCTCACATCCCCCAAACACCGGCGAAAGGGAACATAAGTATATCGACGAACCAAATGATGCATACGGACATAAATATTAGAACGCAGTGAACGAGAGTCCGCAGCACCCACGCGAGGGAAAGGACGAACTTCCACCAAAGTATCCATGTGATCATCCAACTGAGCCGCCACACGCGCCAACCGGTCCCCATACTCAAGAGTGAAGAGATGGAAGTCATGGACCGACCGAACCGAACGATTAAAGAGCGCCAAGAGAAGCGGAAGTGCGGAGGTCCGCATCGAGTATTCCTTGCTCGACTCCCAATGCAAGACTGCCTGGGAATGGGAGGCGATCGCCTATCTAGGGAACACCGGTGTTCGTGCGAGCACTTGTGACCGTCACATATATCGTCGACAAGTTGACTACTTGACTGGTTGGAGCGAGCCTTACAATATGATAAGCACATCACATCCCCACGTCGATATCGAGGAGCTCCCGACCGAATACATGGAGACCTAGGGGGGACATCCAACCGGAAGTCGTGCACCTTAGTAGCCCCCGGTTCAAGCATGAGCTCTTTGTTAAGCGTGGACAACCCGATCGTGGAGCTTAATGCCATAATAAGAGCACGGGCACCGGGCGGGGGATGTGGTCATAAGCAGATGTCGAGCGCCCACCCGCCATAGTGGCACTTGATACCGTCGACGAAGACTCGAAGAGCTGGACCCACGAGACCCCTCTGGAGTCTCATTGCACCGTGGACGCTTCCGAACATGAGAGGCGCGCTCCACAGTGAGGTCCAGCAGCACACGGTGAGCTGCCATCGTATAGCATTCGGACGGCACCAACAAGCAATAAACGTCCGAATAGTAATTTCAGACTTCTCCACAAAAGTCCGGGCATGCACTATGTTAAGCATAAGCTAGTCAAGAACACGCTCCCCTCTCACCACGTCAAGCGCGACGATACCCGAGTACCACACAAGTGTAGGAGAGCCGAGAAGCAAGCAGTAAGCCGTCATCCGGGGTGGTTAGGCCTCAGCTTAAAGCGGGTGTTGTCGGTGGAGTTTGTCGAATTAAGCACATAAATTCCCGGGAAATTGTCTGAACTACACACGTCATTCTGAGCGCCACGCTTGGGTATTGCTCAAGCGCTCATACCAAGCTGCATATTAATCTACGTTTCACATAACCGTACTTTTGGTGGCTTTTTGGAGGGGGTTTGGAGGCGTGGGTGCCGTGTTCTATGCTCGAGGTTTGGTTTGCGGGTGTGTGAATAGAGCACGGAAGTTCACGCCGTTGGCATGGGTGATATTTTTGGAAAGCAAGCGAGCAAAAACGCACATGACGCAGATTTGGATAAGCCCTACACGCTGTAAACATGCGAGGGCGATTGGGTTAGGGGAGGGGCGAGGTTCAACTTGGCCATTCGGGACGCATCACGTTGACGGTGGTGTTTGGAATGCATGGGTATGTGCTTGTGCCAACCATACCCGCCCCACGCGTGGCAGGCGTCGGGAATTAGGCTCAAAAGGCAATGAGAATGAAGAATCGGTAAACATATATCGACAAACCCCGCACAAATCGCCTCATGAGGTGAGCCGAATTCGATGGGTGTTGCTTGGCACTGCGGCTCAGCTGTGCCGGATTAATTCGTAAATTAAAATAATTCATAGCAAATAGATTTGTGGGGTATCGAACTTCATAGTAGGTGTGTTCGACGCGCATTGAAAAGACGCGTCCAACGGTACCTGCTTTAAAACGTTTTAACCATTTATGAGCAAATTATGATCGCTTGAACATTGTGGCCGAAAGCGGCTTGCCCTTGGGCTGTGCGCATATCGGTGGTAAGTCTACATACGCGATTTCGGGCGTTTCCCCCACAGCGGCCTGCCCAACACCTCCTCCCTCCGTCGCCTATGCATTATATTTGCGCGACCGTCGCATCATCATTCATATTGCGGCGTTGTGCGCCCGTTACTCTTTTCGTCTAACCAGCACGGCGAGTGTTTGAAAGAGCGTGCCGCACGGGTGTGGGCGCGATAACCCCAAGTACACAAGCCCGGCAGTGCTCGAATTCGCCCTTCGTAGTTGTCGGCGCATTCCATTTTTGGTCATATTAGTAATATAGAGGTTTGAATTACAGGGCTAAATTACGAAGTAACCGGCGTTACCTCCGTTACATGCGTTACCTCCGACGCTACATCTCCCTAACGGTTCAAGCGCCCAAGCGCGCACGGACAGTAAAATGTCCGCACCCTATATAACACACCAGCAACGATTGTGTGTCCACCTTCTGCCTTTTGCGAGAGCTATCGCTCACGCAAACGGCATCGTGGCTCTTGCTAGCCACGCAAGGTGTTGATCACTGAGTCTCCTGCACGACGCACGAAAACACACTCCGTCAGTCCAAATGGCAGACCGCCTGGTATTGCCTACTGACCTCTACGTTGCGCCCGGTGACGCGCCGGAACAGCAGCCAGACCAGCTGCAATTGCTAACACAGATTGTGCAGCAGTTAGCAGCCCAGGTCGAAACTCTCTCCGTCGCAACCGCGTCAACAAAACCAACTACTTCAGCCATCCCCACAGCCGACTCCGACAGCGCTGCGGGTGGACGACTCGAGCTCGACGCTCTACCAGCTGACAGTAAAACCAACCCTCTAGAGTACATCGACCCTAGAGAGTGGTCAGAATTCGCGTCCCGTACGTTCGCGGACTGCCTACCCCCATCTGGCACAACAGCCCCGTGCCTGTGGAACCCTCGACACGACGAGGCCGACAAGTTTTTTACGGACAACGCGAGAATTTCTTCCCGCGACGAGTATCGACACCTGCTCTGCTATGGTGTGTTTACGGCCGCCGTTAACACGGCACTCGAAACTGCTATGGAAACGCTTCGCTCGGTCACCTCTACCCCCGACGAAACAACCTACGCCTACTCCCTCGTCGACGCAGCGCTACGTACTAATCAAGCAGTGGCCTCAGCGGGGGAAGCGCGACTCACCTACATCAGACGCTTCAAGGCCAAGAAGATTCTCACCGGAGAAGAACGCGTCGCGGAGCGTCTCGTCTACTCACGATGCTTCGACACTGTCGCCTCCGATCGTGGAGGCAACGTCGTCGACGGACTCCTGGCAGCCCTGGAGGACAAAAGACTCGAAGTCAGCATCACAGCAGCTGCAAAAGCGCAAGCAGCTGCCCAGTTCAAGGCCGACAAGCCTAGACCAGAGAAACCGGACAGGCCGAACGATAAGCCGGACAAGCCGGACAAAACCAAGGCCAAGCCAAAGGACCGCACGAGCGGCCGCCCCCTCCCCCCTACCGACAAGGCACACAAGAAGACCGAGGCCGACAAGGACGAATGACGGGGTGACCCGCCGCGCCGATTCCTGCAACCCAGATTCAAACTACATGCGTCATCGCGTGCGGCGAAACTGGCAAGCCTGGAAAGATATCGGCGCGAGCGGACAAGTCTTACGGTGGATCCGGGAGGGCGTTACTATTCCCTTCCTAAACAACCGACCCCCACCCCCGTTCAACCAAGGTACTTCACTGCTGGACGCTACCCCCGAGCAGCTCACCTTTGTCGAGGCCGAGCTCGCGCGCTTCGTGGAGACGGGAGCCTGGGAACGCACCACCTGCAGCAAGTACGTGTCAAGACTCTTCTTAGTCGCCAAGCCCGGCCACAATCAGTGGCGTTTTATCGTCGACCTACGACACCTGAACAGCTTCTGCGTCAGAAAGCGACTACGGATGGAGTCTTTGCTAGGCGTTCGTCATCTGACTCGGAAGGGCGACTACATGTTCTCGTTCGACCTAAAAGACGGGTTCTACGCGCTGGGCATCGTGCCAGAGCAGCGCGACTATCTAACCGTAAACGTTCGCGGCCAGCTGTACCGACTAGCTGGACTCCCGATGGGCTGGTCGCTCAGCCCTTACCACTTCTGCGCGTTCACGGACACATTCGTACGACACCTCCGTCAACCAGACCCCGGTGGGTTTACAACACAGAACGGGAAGCCTACACAACCCGACAGCGACAGACCAAGCAAGCGCTTCCTCCGACACACGCGGTGGCGCGGAGCCAAAATCTTACCTTACGTGGACGACTTTCTCCTCTTCGCCGCCACTCGTGCTCTCGCTCTCTCGCTCAGGCAGCGCGTCGACCGCCTCCTCACCAATCTCGGCCTTCTCCGCCACCCCCCGGTCGAGTCAGCCTACATCCACTGCGACAGTTCGGGGTATGGATGGGGGCAGTCCTGAACGGCAGACTCGAAGCCCGCGGCTTCTGGGGAATACAGGACGAACAGCAGCACATTACCTGGAAAGAACTGAAGGCCGTCCGTCTGGCCGTCCTCAGCTTCTTGCCACACCTGGCTGGCCGCAACGTCCTCCTCCACGAAGACAACCAGGCGGTCTGCCACGTCCTGACCGGCCTGACGTCCCGCTTCCCGGAGATGATGAACGAATTACGCCGGTTATGGTACCTGTTGGACACCAACAACATCCACATCAGGCCCAGATACATCCGTTCTGCGGCAAACACGTGGGCCGACAAGCTCAGCCGACACCTCGACAGCGACGACTGGCAACTCGACCCCGCGGTGTTCCACGAAATGGACACACACTTCGGCCCGCACACAATCGACCGGTTTGCGTCGGCTCTCAACACGCTACTGCCCCGCTACAACGCGAACTGGCTAGACCCATCGTGCGAAGCCGTGGACGCCCTTCACCTCGCCGATGCGAATTGGAGAGCAGAAAACAACTGGTGCAACCCGCCATGGCCCCTGCTACCCGACCTCGCCCAGAAACTACAGCAGAGCGGCGCAGCAGCCACGGTGGTCGCCCCCCGGTGGCAAGGGAAAGCGTGGCATCATGCCCTTACCGAATTGGCGTGCCACGAGACGGTCCTTCCGGCCCGACCTCACTTGTTCCGTCCCGGGCGGCGGCACGGACGCGGTACAGTCGGCAAGCCTCATTGGCCCGTCACTGTATTCCGGATTCCCTCCCGGCCTGGTTGTACCTCCGCCGGGGCGCTGTCAGTGCTACACTGACCCTGTTCAACACACGGCACATCAGGCCAGCAGTCCAAGCCTACCCCACCAGACCAGCAAAGGTCCGCTACAAGGTGGAGGTGGCAGGTTGCAACAACCCGTGGGCCGCCTCGATGCGCCCCTACATGCAACGTCTATTGGGCACTGACAGCCTTGGAGCAAAAACGCTCGAATTGCTGACCGCCGCTTGGGCGAAGAGCACGTCCGACACGTACAACAGCGCAATCAAGCCTTACTTCCAGTTCTGCGAGGAGCAAGGCCTACCGCCGCTGGCAGCAACAACTGCTACCATGGCCCGCTACATTGCATGGATCGAAGAACGTGGCACCATTAAGGCTACTAGTCTACAGCCTTACCTTTCAGCCGTAAACGGTTTTTTCAAGGACCACGGCGCAGAACCAGTCGCACAAGGCGAATTGGTCGCCAAGGTCCGGCGGGGTCTCGCAGCGTCTCAAGTTTCCCTCCAGCCCAGCCGCACACGCCTGTACCTCCCAGCCCGGATTCTTGTCTCATCGCTACGCCTGGCCAAGGACCTCCGCACACAGCTGACAGACACTTGGACTCAGGCTCAAGCAGAACTCATTCTGCTGTTCCGAGCGTGTCTAGCGACGGTGCTCCTGGCCACATTTTTTTGTCGAGGTGGAGCGGGAGTTGAGTGCCGGTCTGGAGACCTGTTGTGTACTCCGACCGGCGGAATCCTCCTATACCACGGAACGAGAAAAGGTCAACGGGGTACTTCCACGGAGCGAAAACTCCTCTGTGAACTACCGGCCTCGGCTCACCCGGACATGGCGAAACTACTACAGTACTTCGACGCTGCCCGTACCAGGTTCTCCGCCGGGAAGATTCCGGACAGACGATGGGCTATTAGTGTACGCGAGCCTACGACAAACTGGACTGCGGACACCCTGACTGCTTGGCTACAACGCGTACTTTGTGCAGTACACGAACAACCTCCGGACGGTTTCGCGTGGACTTCGCACTCCCTCCGAAAGGGTGCAGCTACTGCTGCGTACAGTATCGGTACCCCAATGCAGAAGATCAAGTTCTTCGGCGGTTGGGCGCGAGAGTCGGACGTAGTCCTCGACTACAACAGTGCTCCCGTGCCCGGGAGCTTGGCAACTCTTTGGGTGGATGACCCCTGGCGGGCCCCCACCCAACGTCACACGCCAGTCGGCGACAGATGGCATAAGTGAGCCCCAACACAGCTTAAATGGTCATATTAGTAATATAGAGGTTTGAATTACAGGGCTAAATTACGAAGTAACCGGCGTTACCTCCGTTACATGCGTTACCTCCGACGCTACATCTCCCTAACGGTTCAAGCGCCCAAGCGCGCACGGACAGTAAAATGTCCGCACCCTATATAACACACCAGCAGCGATTGTGTGTCCACCTTCTGCCTTTTGCGAGAGCTATCGCTCACGCAAACCCACCCACCCGATTCCCTCTCACATTGCGTGTAGGGTGGCCCAAGGGCCACCAAATCCAAATTCTGTAAGTGATCCACATCTTTGGCATAAGTGAGCCCCAACACAGCTTAAAGCGCGCAAAAGCATTGCCTAGGATTTTAGGAGATTTGTCAAGAAAATCGACGCATATTTATGTTTTATTTCTACTTGCGAAGGTGGGAAATCTTGTCCGGAATTTTTGTGGAGGAGTGTATCTTGTACGGGTATCGTGAAGCTCAGTGCTTTATTATTAGCTGTACTCATTTCTCGATCCGCGCGGCACTATTTGAAAGCCAATATGATAAATGAGAACCCTCCGACGCGCGATGCCCACATTTTTGAATTTCTGTCCGAATAAACGCGAAGTCATCAGGTCATCAGGACCGTAGCTGCGTAGCGACTCACCGGCCTGTCTCATACCTTCAGTCGACCACGGGCAAGTGGGTAACCTCCGCATCCTAGACCGAAAACGCATTCACCGCGCCATGTCTAGCGGCGACAGTTCTGTCGCGGGCTCCCTTTCGGTGACCGCCGTTGCGCTTGGAGGCACCGCCCTCCTACTGACCCTCATCCTCCGAAGGTCAGAACCCCTACTCCGACCCAAAGAACTCCCTCGCCACTTGACTCAGGGGTGATCAGTCCTGATCCTAATGTTACAGCTTACAAACTAGTTATGCCGTCGATTCGGTCTGTTATGTCCTCCTCCCCCTTCGACTCTGTCCATCCCCTCATTTAATTTCGCCGACGGTATTAATTTATGTCGGGCTGTCGTCGTTGACCGGACGAGCGCGGCCTTGAGGCTCATGCGAATATGACTATGCGCGCCGCGCTGTGAGATTCCAGGAATGACAGGCGCCGGAAGGGGCGGAGGGGGGAGATAGTAGTGGATCTATCGCGCACGGGGCTGGCGGCCCTCCCCCTCCCCGAGACGCTGCGTCACGCGGTGGAGCTCAACTTGTCGTGGAACCGACTCTCCGCCCTCCCCTCCGACATCGGCATCCTGCATCGCCTGCGTGCGTTGAACCTGTCAGGTGTGGCTTCGCTTATTTCCTTGTATTTTTGTACAGTTTTGTCTAGGATTGTGGTGGTCGGTGTGTGGGGAGGAAGTGGAGAGGGACGTGCTGGGGTGGTGTTTGCGAGTTTCAATAGTGCATTATCTGGCGATAGTGTTTTCACTGGACGAGGGGGGGGGGGGGAGCGCGCAAGGGGGGTGTGGGTGTATGTGTATATAACCCACTTTTGTCTGTGTATATGTCGAAGGGATAGAAGCTGTGTGTGTGTGTGTGTGTGTGTGTGTGTGTGTGTGTGTGTGTGTATGCGTGCGCGCGCGTGTGTCGGGGTTTCTGATTTTTTGTTTCGACTATTGTGAGTATGAAGCAAATGTGGGCTATTGGGGCCGGGGTCTGAAGCTCTTACGACTACGCTATAACATCCATGATAGAATTTCAATGCATCAGCTTTGGAATACACAGTCTGTGTGCTTTTATAGGGCGCGCACAGTGAATGGCATTCATGATGCGCGCTTATGGATTGAGGATCCGCTTTAGAGTGTGCAGGGTGGGTGGCATGCGTGCTGTGGGCTCGCTGGAGAAAGGAGAAAGGAATTGGGGTCATGGTGAGTGCATTGGGTGAGAAGGACTGGCGAGTACACGGGTGAGGGGAGTGGATGGAGCGGTGGATAGGGGGGGGGGTGATAATGATGTGAAGGGAATGGGATGGGATGGGATGGGGTGGAAAAGATAGGACGGGAGAGAGAATGGCGAGGGCGTCAGGCAGTGGTGGGATACTAGGATGGGGTGACTTGGAATAGAGAGTGTGAATCAAGGAAATGGTGGAAATGAGATGAGGTGGATACACGGCAGGAAGAGAGGGTGTGATGAGCGAGGGAGCAGTCAAGCAAAAACTCCAAAGGCATGGGGTCAATGAAATGCCGAAGAGAGAGCGTGTTGGGCCATGACTGAAGATGTGGATATGAATGTGCGTGAATTGATCGTGGGTCTGTCTCTGAGTTTGTATATTGGAGGGGGGAGGGGAGTGTTTACTTTGTGTTTCTTAATGTGTTTATCGCATGTATATGATCCTCACATTCGATGTGTCGAAAGAAGTGCGCAAGGGGGGTGTGGGTGTATAGGTATATAATCCACTTCTGTCTGTGTATATGTCGAAGGGATAGAAGCAGTGTGTGTGTGTGTGTGTGTGTGTGTGTGTTCGCGTGTGTGTGTGTGTGTGTATGTGCGTGTCTTCGCGTATTGGAGGGGGGAGGGGGGGTTATGCATTGTATCGTGGTGTTGATGAGAGTGACACAAACAGGTAACAAGCTGAGCCACTTTCCGCTGGAGGTGTGCAGCCTTGTCAGCCTGGAGGAGCTGGACATAAGTCGCAACGAGATCCCGGAGGTGCCGGCCGCTATCGGGCGCCTCACCCGCCTTCGTTCCCTCAACCTTATGTGCAACTGGATCGGCCGACTGCCGCGCGAAATCGGCGCCCTCCGCCGCCTGGCGCGCCTGGGGCTGAAGAGCAACCGGCTGGAGCGTCTGCCGCCCGAGATCGGCGAGCTGGTGGAGTTGACGGAGCTATTTTTGTCGGATAACCAGATTTTTGAGCTTCCGTCTACAATTGGGGGACTGCGACGGCTGACGAAGCTCCAACTTTCGTGGAATCGACTCGAAACGCTGCCACAGGAGATTGGTAGCCTGCACAATCTGGAGCTCATCCGCATCGCCGTGAACCGTATTCACACCCTCCCCCACCAGCTGCACGCCCTCCCGAGGCTCGCATGGTTGTCGCTTGCCGGAAACCCTATAAGCAGATGCAAAACCACAACGCACAAGCTCTCGTCCATCCGCGCTCTCGATTTTCCGCAGCTACAGGTGACGACGGTGCTGGGTAAGGGCGCCTCTGGTGACGTCTTCCTCTCCGTGTTAGATGGCGAGGCGGTGGCTGTCAAAGTGTTCAACTCCGAGGCAAGTCCAACTGAATGATTTGAAAACCCTGATAAACCCTAATGACGAGTCTCTCCCTGAAACGTCACGCACTGACTCAGTCGAGCCGCACTGCGCTGTGTCGTAGGTCAGCCCTGACGGTCACGCCATGGATGAGATCGCTGTCACGGAGTGCCTGGATCACCCCAATTTGTCAAAGGTACTGGGCGACACCCAAACCCCACACGCCATCGTCCTTCGCTTCGTCAATGGCTCCCCAGTCGCGGAGCCACCCAACATGGCGTCCCTGCTACGCTGCAGGTACCCGTACCTTCCGCCCCATTGTTGCCAACAAGAGCCGTAAGGTAGGATATAAAGAGACGGCATATGTAATGTGGTGAATGATGTAAATGGCTTGGTGCAGGTGGAAGGCGGGGACGGTGTACAGCGTTCAGTGGGTTGTGAGTGTGGGGGCGTGCGTTGCCTCAGCACTCGCATACATGCACTCAAAAGGCATCTGCCACGGCGACGTGTACGCGCACAATGTACTGGCGGATAGCGAAGGCAACGCGGTGTTGTGCGACTACGGTGAGGCGGCACCTCTTTCTCTGTCGTGTTTCGATATATCGACGCATGATTGAAAAGTGATCGGGGGAGAGGGGTTCCGTTAACTTTGGCGCTTGCTGTACCAGGGGCGTCGTTTTTCTACGACGATGAGGGCTGTGGGAAGTGGGAGGCGATGGAGGTGCGAGCGTTTGGCTTGTTTATGGAGGCTTTGGTGCGTCGGACGGTCCAAGAAAACGGCCATCGGCGTAGAGCGCTACATGGCATCGTGAGTCACTGCCTTCACAAGGACTCAGACTCTCGTCCCGGCTTCCCGTTGCTCGCCACTGAACTCGAGCGTCTACTGAGGCCGTAAGGTCGTGAGGGTTGGTGTGTGTCTATGAGCTTGGCCAGAGCCGGTTATTTGTTTGACGCATTTAAATTGATGTTAGCCCAATTTATTACAAACACCGCAAACGCCACCAAACAGCGACGGCCTCAGGGCCAGTGCTTGCATCCACTGGGGGTGCGGTAGGGCGTGAACGGAGGGGGAAACGCCATTGAAAAGGGAGAGGGGGCGAAGGGGACTAACTAGCAACAATCTACACGCCGCTCTGCTTGAAACAAATGGGGCTTCTTTCCGTTCCTTATGTTTTAGCAGCAAATAGGATCATTTGTGATGAATGAAGTATTTTATATATAAACACGGCCGAGCTCGAGTGTTGCGTGCGCGCCGAATTTCTCAAATTGGGTTTCAGGGCAACGCGAAGCGGTTTTGCTTAGGCGATGGGCTCGCGGAAGAGGAGGGTGAGCGCGCCGGTGCTGCTCCGAACGCAGGAGACGGTGTCGTCGGTGTAATAAAAGTTGTACCATTTCATTTTGCGCTCGGCGATGTTCCTCTGTAGTACCACTTGACCGAAGAGCTCCACTTCAATAGTCTCAAAACCAAACTCGCAGGATGTTCCAGTAAAGAGGATGGAAGAGATGAAGGAGGCGGTGAGTGGGCCAACTCTGTTGATGACGGCGATAGACTTTGCGTCAGTGTCCAGACGGACGATCTCTTTCAGCGGGAGGTAAGGAAAGGTTTTGGAAAAGGTAGAAAAGTGAAGGCGCCAGTCGCCAGCCAAATCCGCCAGTAGCTTCTCTCCTTTACGGGTAAAGCCAGGTATTTCGCCGCACGTCTCGCGCATAATCTCCAAGTAGGCCATCGCACCCTCCACCTCCACTGGCGGTACGCTTGTGTTGGGCGGGGCGGCCTTCCGCAGCGTTGAGACGGCTTTGTCAACCAAAATGCAATCCTCCTCGGTTCCACTTGCAAAAGCCATCAGCGCCTCTTGCTCCGAAGGCAGTGCCGTGGGGAACAACCGCTGCCCAGCGAGCATCACGCCAGTTGCCAGACGGGGTGGCCCCTTCTTGGCGGACCGTCTCGACGAAAGTAGTGACCAGGTCGCACGGACAGAAGACGAACGGATAACGGCATTAGCCCGGATAAACCCCAGTCCTTGCCATCCAACGGGTGCACGCTTCCCGTGACGGAAGCTCGGAGCCATGAATGACGCTGGCACAGAATGCATGATGCCGACCATTTTGGTACTTACACGGGACGGTGTGTAGGGCGAGTATACAGTCAGAGGGCGGTGACGGGTGAGACGAGAAGTTGCGTCAGAGATTTGACTGCAATCCTTTTAAGAAGGGCACCTCGGCTACGGGAAGGGAGAAACAGGGGCTCAACCGGCCCAGAAGCGGTTACAAGCCCGGAAAATACTGTTGAATATTGGTACCAAACGTGTTAAATCTGGCGCGTGATCTGTACTCCAGCTGGCTGCAGACGGCGGGCTGCGGCAGTCGTCCCGCTCGCCTGAGGGGGGCGAGAGATGATGCCGACGGGGAGCGACGGGGTTCTTGTCGCGCTGGCCTCTCGTTGCTGTACATACCGGCACCTGCGTACCATCGCCGCTTTGATGAATAGATGTAAAAAAACCTATATATATAACCCTGATGACTACGTACTGATACGCGTACGAGTAATCCTTACGGGTAAGGCTAAAACAAGATGAGCACGGACAGGGAACGAGTAGTATGGCTTCATTTTTCAATTTTTTTTGAAAATATTATCTGAAATAATGATGTCAGCAAATTTTATGAACAGCAGCGGCAATTATCATCTTTCGCGGATGGTGGCAAAGTTCACCGGAGAAACAGCAGTGGAAACCACCAATAAGAAATGAAAATGGAGCAAACTCCGCAGGCCTAAGCCCGCGGGACAGGAGCGCAAGCAACGTCATCAACACTGCCTTCCTGCAAAGCATAATGGAGATAGGAGCCAAGAGAACCACGAAGAGCCGCCGAGAGACACTTGCGAGAATTCCCGGCGCACGTCGCCCAGAAAACTACGGAAAGGGACATTACTACATGAGTAGACCGACGAATAAACTCATCCTTTATGCGAACAAAGGTGTCCGAACGCAATGAGCGAAAGTCCACAACACCCATACCATGAAATCGGCGGACAACCACCAAAATGGCTGACCTATCAACCAATTCAACCGCCATAGGCGCCAACATGCCCCATCTTCCATGGCGTAGGAATAGTAGTCATGGACTACCTAATCCGAAGGGGTATCAAGGGAAGCTGAAATGCGCAATTCGACATCGAGCTTAACAAGTTGGGCAGTAGCCGCATCAAAGTTTCTAGGAACCGGAAGAATTGCACCGGCCGGAGAGACACTAGAATTCGTGCGCGTGCTCGTGACCGTAACATCAATAACAAGGTGGCGATGCGGGGCCATATATCTAGCCACACGACGTGCCATGCGCGATCGCGGGAACCCCCATATTGGATGCGAAGAACCTTCAAACGCAAGTCCCGCCCCTTAGTTGCCCCCGCTTCAATAATGAACTCCTCAAGTACGTGGGCAACCCGATCATGAAGTTCAATGACATACCACGAGCACATGCACCATGTGATATGGTCCATGAGCCTAGTGTGGCAATTATAATCCTAATTCAGTAAAGACGACTGTATGACTCGTACGTTCTCGCAACTGATTTTCATTCTGTACTTCTCGAGGAAGAGTACATCCGTAGTTGCACATCCATTATATTTACCTTAGGTCACGAGCTAAGTAGTCGCACTAGCCGGTGAGATTAATCAAGCGTCAAGACGCGCCGGAAAACGTTTGCCCGAGGCGACATCAGCACGTCTCGTGCGATACTCGTCCGAGGTTCGCGTGATAAGGCTTCGAGACTAAAGGTGAGAGAGATTGTGATACTTTAGCCAACGCAGTGAAATGACGAGGCAAGTGGATTGTTATTTTTACTTTTCTTCAATTACATTCAACTACATTGCAAACAAATTGCGCTCCGACGTTTTCTTTCTGCGTTAGTCATAGGAAAATATTATTAGGCAATATGTTATCTAGCAAGTTGCCACGCTGGTTTCGGGGCTTTCGATATACACGTTGATGATACTTGTTCAACTTGCGAAGTTTTGCTTTGCGTTCGACTCGACAATGGCTTCTTTGGGACATTGTCATTACTTGGAGGTCTTTATCATGTTTTAAAGCGTTGATATATTAGACATCAAGCTTGTACTCCATAGCAAAACGCAATCCGGTGTAGAATGCGCATCTTCCCTATGTCAGCGTGTTACCGAATGAAGTAGAGGTAGCAACAACAATGCGAGTGTTGCCTCTATACAACGACAATTTGCAATTATATATTTTCACGACAAGTACCGAAAGTCGGCTGTTGCCTTCACGGCGTTACCAATACTCCAATTTAGGTCTTAGGAGTAGGGCTCTATGCCGGGGGGTCTCCTTATTTATCCCTCTTCGTCGGCAGTAACGACATGATCTAAATCGTAAATGGACAGTCACAGTCTATCGCTACGGCGCCCGCCGGCGGGGCAGCGGCTGCGGCCCGGGGGGGGGGGGGGGGGGGGGGGGGTGCGCTCGCAGGCCCGTCGGCACCTACCTCTACCTCCACATGGTGGGCGATGGTAAACCTCATACCGTACCATGCTTGGCATGGTAGGGGGCTAAACGAGGTACCGGCAGTTGCGATCTCCGGGATCATCAGCCGTCGGGAAGTCCTTTACGGAGGGTTTCGGAAAATCATTATATCCGTACACTAACACTACGATCTCTAGTTCGGCCCATCCGATATGTTTTTCCGTGACAAAATACTCCTCACATACCGTTCCATTTGGGGTAATGGGTGTTGAACGTGGTATGCACGGTTCGATAAGGAAGATACTGTAACGTGATGATTACAGGTACGCTACACGACCAGCCTTGGGTGGCGGCTGGTGTCGAGACAAGAGTGTGTTTCAGCTGTCGCTGTCAGCTGTCTGTACGCTAGTTTGTGATATCGCGCTCAGACACTCTAGGTGATGTCCTGTACATAAGGACTTCTATCAGAGCATACATTAGCTCTCTGTAACTAATCTGCATTAGGAATTACTTACAACACTCCCCCTCAAGATAGCTAAGGTGTGTCTTGTAACCAGATGGAAGTGATTACAGAATTCCTTCTACAAAGTGTGTCGTTGCATGGGTCCAGATGTCCCCAGAATGGCGCTCCTGTGTTTCACGAGTGCAGGTCCAGGTAGTGGCTTGGTCAGCATGTCAGCGACCATGTCACCGGTGGGTAGGTACCGTAGTTTGACGGTCCCCAGCTGTACGTGGTCCTTCACGAAATGATACTTCAGGTCGATGTGCTTGGTCTTCTCGCTCACCAGTGCATTCTGCGAATAGGCGATGCAGCTCTGGTTGTCTTCCCAGATTGTGGTCGTCCCGCTGACAGGTCGACTGAAGATCTCCGACAACATCTGTCGAATATGGATGGCCTCCTTAGTCGCGTCCGTTGCTGAGTAGTACTCAGCCTCGCATGTTGACTGTGCGACGCAGGACTGCTTTCTAGACTTGTAGCTGACTGCACCTCTGCCCAGTGTAAAAACAAATCCCGATCGTGACCGGCGTGTCACACTGTCATTGCCCCAGTCTGCATCAGCGAAGCCTGTAAGTTGGAGAGTGTTGTCCTCACCCCCCCCCAACGTCAGGCACATGGCTGGAGACCCTTTAAGATAGCGCAACACTTTCTTAAGGGCCTGCATATGGGCTACTGTAGGGTTCGCTTGCGCAGAGCCCAGAATGCTGAGCGCGGTCGAAATGTCCGGGCGAGTGCATACAGCGGCATATTGCAAACTGCCGAGCAGACTCGGGTAAACGTCCCGGTCCGCGCTTGTGAGGGGTACAGTCGTCTGCTTGGAGAGCGCAGCCAAAAAACCGGGGTCCATCGGGAGACACGAGGGTTTGCAGTCCACCATGTCATGTTTTTCAAGCAGCTCGCGCACGTATTTGCCTTGATCGAGGCTGATGGTGCGCGCCGCTCTGTCCCTGGTGATGTGCATGCCGATGATGTCGGACAGGTCACCCTGATCCTTGATGTCAAATCGGGATCGCACCAGCGCGGTGAAGGCCACCCGCCAGGCGGCGTTGTTGCACGCCACAGGAATGTCATCCACGTAGAGGGCAATCATGGCGAAGACGCCGTCGGCCTCAAAGATGTAGATGCATGGGTCAGAGATCAGCTGGCGCCAGCCTTGAGAGACTAGCCAGTCGCGAAGCAGCTCGTTAAACTCCCTGGGGGACTGCTTCAAGCCGTATAGGCACCGGCGGAGGTGACAGACATTGGTGGTACCGTCATCGAACCCCAGGGGCTGTCTGATGTAGACATCCTCCTTGATGGGTGCGTACAGGAACGCCGTGTCGATGTCGAGACCGCCCAGGTCGAGGTCACGAGCAGCGGCAATACTGAAGAAGACGCGGAGGCTAGCTAGTCGGATGACGGGTGAGAACGTCTCCGTGTAGTCAATCCCCTCGCGCTGGCTGCAGCCTTTTGCGACAAATCGTGCCTTGTATCGAGAAACAGCACCAGATGCGTCTGTTTTAGCCTTGTAGACCCACATGTTGTTGACCACGCGGCGTCCAGCGGGCAGGGGAACGAGATCCCACGTCCGGTTGGACGTCAGAGAGTTGAATTCCACCTGCATGGCTGTCTGCCATTCCGCGGACTGTGGACTAACCAAGGCAGCCTTGTAGGATGTGGGTTCAACACAGACGCTTGCGGACACCATAGCGACATCACTCACAGGTCCTTCAGAGTACCTGTGACGTGGCTGAGCTGTCATCATGGAGAAGTCAGGGAGTGGAAAAATGTCGTCCATGTGGTCGGACAGGTCGTGCTCACACGAGTCAGTGACACACACGCGCGGCACAGTAGAGACATGGGCAACATACTCCCCATAGCGAGTAGGCGGTCCGCGGGGGCGAGCGGGTCTGTCGACCTCCTCCACACACCCTGTGTCATCTGTGTCCAGGGTCAGATCTGGGAGTGGGTGACTTTCAGGGGAAATGGGGAGAGGCTCTGTGTCTGCACACACATCAATCGATGAGGCGACAGGGTGGGATGTCCCGAACCCGGGCACAGTCTCTTCAAACTTGACGTGAACAGACGTGGTGATGCGCCTGGTCGCGGGGTTGTAGATACGATACCCTGGGGAGTTATGAGAGTACCCCACCAGCACACCTCGGAACGCTTTCAGGCCAAGTTTCCGTCTGAGGTTATCAGGGACCTTGGCAAATGCTGCACATCCGAACACGCGAAATACTGACGCGTCAGGGACTGCGCCTGTGAGAATGGTGACAGGGACCCCCCCAGACGGGCCAACAGCCCGACTGTAAGTACGGTTACGGAGGTGTACCACAGTGCTGATCGCGCATGACCACATGCTGTTAGGCACAGACATGGCGTGAAGCATTGAGGACGCGCAGTCACGCAGTGTGCGCCACGGGCGTTCTGCTTTCCCAAGCATGTGATGTGCATAGGGCGCCGAGAATTGAGTGCTGAAACCCAATCTCGCGCACATGAGCTGCGTGTTCGCGGCCTCAAAAACCGAGTCTGAGTCGAATTTCAGAAACGGTGCAAATGCATGGAGGTGTGAGTGATAACGGGCATGAGTATGCCGCGCGTCCAGGAGGATGGTCTCCAGTTTCGCGCACGTCTCATCTTTAGACTTCAGAAACCGCACCCACATGAAGTTAGTGTGGTGGTCGATGACCAGCAGGCAATACCGCAGGCCGTAGGGGGAGGGTACACTGACAGGACCCCACAGATCACACGACATGTGTTGAAGCGGGGCGGCTGGCTTCTGAGATGCTGTGCGATTTTTTGGCGCAGACGTGGCTTTGTTCAGATTGCAAGACTCACAGGCGAGATCTTTTACAGAGCTAGGCATAACCGGTACAGACACCGTGTTATGAGAATGCTGAGCCTGCAGGCTCTGCATGTTCAGGTGCCCCATTCTACTGTGCCACAAAGCAGCGTCGCACTCAGCAGCAAGTGCGACAGAGTTCTGGCTACGACTGTCTACGGTGGGCGAGGACATCCCCGCACAGGCATGCGACCTCGGGAGGAGGTACAGTCCGTTCCCCGACGGGATTAGCATCCCCATTCCTGTGGTCACACGCACAGTGCCAGAGTCAGTGTCTGTAGGGAAAGAAAACGCACACCCTGAGTGTTGCTGCATCCAGCTGACACTCAGGAGACGACTGATACGTTGCGCTGATCGAGAGGACAAGTCAGGGGTGTACAGGGCATGAGCGAGCCGAAAGACTGTTCGACCGGAGGTCAGGCAAATGGGGATGCGGACTTTTCCACTGCCCTGGACCGTGACACCAACACCACCAACTGTGCTGCGGCGGGAGGATGGATGAAATTCCGAAAAATCCGACCGAAATGACGTCAAGTTAACGGAGCAGGCAGAGTCAACTACCCAGTACTGAGACAGGTCGGCAACGCGAGATGCAGCAGACGTGAATGCAACTGAGGCAAAGGACGTACTGACCTCAGTGTCGTCATACTCGTCTTGCATGTCGTATTCCAGTGCGTCCTCAGCGGGAGCATGTCCCTCAGATGCTTCAGCAGCAGAAAGGTGGCTGAGGTGTGCTGTGGGGGGAGGCTGGTCCGCGTATCTCTCGGCAATCTGTTTGCGCTTGGCCAGTGTCCAGCGGAGGACATCAGCATCCGGTGCTTTGCAGGTCGACCAGACATGGGTTGGGTCTCCGCAGGCCCCGCACTTCATTGCGAACTTGGACTTCTTTTTGTCCGCGGTCCATCCCCCACCGCCACGGCCACCCTGCCGTTTGCGATCCGCAAGGAAGGCATTGACCGCAGGCCCGGAATCAGCAGTGTCCCCCTTGTTGGAGACATCGGCATCAAGATTTTGAGCCTGGTGGATAATGCTCCCCATCACCTTGTCGGCAGACAGGATGAAGTCGGTGTCAAAGGCATTAATCACACACTGTTTGGCTTGGCCATACTGCCCAACGTTCGACAGACCGCGAATCATGACCATAGCGAGGACGTGGGGGTGAATGGCTGCAGAGCCATCCTTCAGCTGCAGGCACTCGTTCAGCTCATCGAAGCACTGCTTCACAGCGTGGACGTATGCCGAGACTGATTGACCAGAGGCCTGACGAACCATCATGCGGTCCAGGAGCGACAGCGTGCGTGAAATGGACTGCGCGTCCAGTCTCTCGCACAACACTTCCCATGCGGCTGTCCCGCAGTCGAGTCGTCCAGCGGGGACCCCCGCGATGGCTTGTGCAGCTGGCCTGTTCTGGCGGCAGCACTGAACGAGCATCGCGTGCGCGAACCGCTGAGCGACTGGATTCAGAGGCACGCCAGAAGAGGAAAGAGCAAGTTGAGGGATCAGTGCAGCCCCCTTAATCGAAAGGAACGACAGGAAGTCGCGCTTCCAGGTCTTGAATTCACCCGTCCTCGGCATAAGCGGAGCGTCCATGCGAAACGACTGGGAAAAAGAGTCACCATCGAAGTTGGTGGCCCAGTCTGCTGTCATCGCAACGAACTCCGGGTCGATCGTGGGCCTGCGGCTGGCGCTGCTGTGGAGTGGGTACTCGTGTACTGGAGTGGGCACGGGGTCGCTAGCAGGCCGGTACTGGTTGGGCACAGGTTGGAACGGCGCCGTGTCGATAGGCGCCGGGTGATCGCGCAGTGCGTCCCGACGGAGAAGCTCCGACTGCGTCCGGTCCTGGTCGTCCATTCTGGCATGGAGCAGCTGTAGCTGTTCCATCACCAGTCGAATGCTGTCGCCGGCTGAGTCGGCCAACGGAGTGTCGCACGTGCCGGAGTCGACACCCGAGTCGGCGGCCGATGCGGTAGGTGCCGGCTTTGATTTTGGCGCCATCGTAAAAGGGTCGAGTACCCAACCGGACAGTGGAAAAAATCCACTAGCGGTAACTGTGCCTAACGACGGTATACAAAGAGACGGCCTGATGCCCGCCGACCCGTCGGCCTGTTGCCCCGGGGTGTCTCAATGCACCTTTTCGGTATCCTCCACCCAGTGTGGGGCACAGTGACAGCCGAGGCAAGAACAGTCAGGTGTATATGTCCGCTGCTCTACGTTACGGCTGAAGCTGTCGTGCACCCTGTGTATGAGTATTCACCCTCACAATGCTCCCCCCTTCCCAACTCCAGCTTGGACCTGTATGCACCCTGTCCACACAAGCGAGTGCGCTTGTGTGGTTGGCTAGGTCGTCGTGGCGTAGAGTAGAGTAGGTGGTAGCGGGGCTGTTCCGTAGAGTAGTGTTTGAGAAAGTGGAGATAAATATACAGAGTAAAGTATGATTATTTGAAAAAAAAAAATGGCTTTGCCTTCGGGCGAGTGTCCAAGTTGCACGCCGAAAGGCACTGTCGTCTCGCGTAACCTTCAGGTGGAGGGCTCCATAACCTGTTGAACGTGGTATGCACGGTTCGATAAGGAAGATACTGTAACGTGATGATTACAGGTACGCTACACGACCAGCCTTGGGTGGCGGCTGGTGTCGAGACAAGAGTGTGTTTCAGCTGTCGCTGTCAGCTGTCTGTACGCTAGTTTGTGATATCGCGCTCAGACACTCTAGGTGATGTCCTGTACATAAGGACTTCTATCAGAGCATACATTAGCTCTCTGTAACTAATCTGCATTAGGAATTACTTACAACAATGGGGGCTGAATCTGTGAATCGTTTTTTGGCAAGAAGGGCACGGACGGATCACCGGCGGGTCGAGGGTGTTGGGGATGGCGGCGGACAGCTGGGAAGCAACGCTAGGGAATGACGCTCGCTACACGTCGACCGCCTTGTTTTACTCGAGCTGACCTAAGTGAGGGCATCACGATACCGGCGGCTAGGAGGATTGTCGCAACGGGATGAGCGGTGAGGTCCGGCGGCGGGATTTTCCTCAAGATAACCCGCCGCCGGAAAACTTTGTGCGGGGGATCTTAATAATGTCCGCACCTCCGCGGCCTTTTTGGATTCGGTAACGGTGACCATGGCCTACCCCACCGTTACCTAATATGGCTAAGCACGCCTAATTAAGGAGTGCGAGTCCGGGTTAACGCGAAGGCTAGCACTCGAAACAAGGGAGCTCGATGGACGCGCGAATTGTGAGTGAAGGGTACGGTCGATGACTGATTTTCGGGCCCCGCCGGCTCGATCCATGCACACCCTTGTCCGAGATACTAGCCGATTCTCCCGTCGCACCCCTCCACCTAACATAGGCTTCCCCCTCCCTTCAGAGAAGAGGGGATAAAACCATAGCCACAAATGGTTGCCGTCCGTCACTCCCGCCGCGTTTGTCTTGTTCTCGGCGGCCGATACAAAATCAGAGCCGCTTGTCCGTGCCGCTCCTCTCGCCGCGACTGTCTTCTTAGCTATTGGTGTAGAGCTCCATTCCCCTAGATAGATCTGCTCGACCTCGGGAGCGTCGGTCGACGTCGATCGAGTGCCCTTCCCTAGCGTTGCTTCCCGGTTGTCCGCCGCAAGCTCTAACACCCGCGTCCCACCTTTGATCCGTCCGTACCCTCCTTGCCAATAAATATTTCACAGATACCCCCCCCCCCCCCCCCCGCCGCCGCTTCGTTATCGGACAGTGTCTGAAAGTATAAAGTCGCGAAAACCCATATAGGACAGGCTGAACGGGAGATCTTGAAGTTGGTAGTGTAAATAAACCATTTTTAAAAGCCCTCCGTACATAGCTTTCCCGACAGCAACTGATTGCGCGGATCACAATTGTCGGCTCTACCCGCCTAGCCCCCTATTGTGCCAAGCATAGTACGGCGATAGGGTGACCATAGCCCACCACGAGGAGGTGGGGTTGAGTGCCGACGGGCCTGCGAGTGCACCCCCCTCCGGGGCCGCCGCCGCTGCGTAGCCGGCGGGTACCGACGATTTGCAGTTGGTACCGAACGAAGTTGTTTACATTATGCTTCCCGGCGATAAGAAGCAATATGTCTCGCTTTTAACGGAACTCGCATCGTCAACGGTAACGGTTGGTATGTTAAATTCGACCTCATCGTGAAGGCACTTTCTGATAAGGAACAACAACGTCACGGAAATGAACAACTTTGTTGCAAGTGCGGCAACCCCGCACGTCGTCTAAGTGCACGGAACTTCGCAGCAAGACTTCGGATACAACGGAAAGGCAACACCGCCATATGTGACCGAGTGAATGCCTTCGACTTCAACAACACCTTATGTGGAGACTCCAATAGTATGTTGTCCGGAAAAGCCGGTCGTGAAGACGCGGCCGTAAAGCCGGCCGTCAACATAATAAGCAAAGCCTGAGGGGTATACATACTACGTGCACGTTAATTCTCTGACATGGAGAAGCTACATCGCGGGCAGTTTCGACATTTTGGTGGACGGCCCCGTAGTCACAGCTGCTGCGGCGCCTCAGCCCACGGACGTGACCATCGCAAACATGGATGACAACACCACCCCATCGCACAACGTGGTCTTTGACGAATCAACGCGAAAGCTCTACACCTAAACCTAGATGACCTAAAAACGGGAAAGTCGACGCGCGTAGCGTTGGACATCCAGGATTTGGTCACATGGCATGCGATCCCTATCAGACGTGCAGAAGAAGATGACGGTGATGTGAAAGAAACATGCATGCCTAGCTATCTAATTGATATCCCATGTGATCCTTGCAATGTGCACAAGGCTAGCTTGGCTCCACGAAATCGCATTATTGCATCACAAAAGCATGCAGTCCCTCTTCATAAGTGCTATTGTGACCTTTGGGGTCCCGTACATGTACCATCACTTAACGGACAACGCTATTGCATGCTGGTCATCGACCACAACACTAGCTTTATGTGGGTCTGGTTTCTGAAGTTCAAAGACGAAACATGTTCGAAATTGGAGACTATTCTGCTGGACGTACGGAACATCTACGCCCGGTGTCATTCACAGCTTTATGCATTTGCTATGTTCATTAAGTTCGATTCCAACTTTATATATGTTCGAGTCAACTGAGACATAGCTCATGTGTGCTAGACTCGCTTTCAACACTCATTTCTTTGTTCCGTATGCTCATCACATGCTCGGGAAAAACTGAGCGTCCGTGGCGAGAGCTTCGTGACTGCGCCTCTTCCATGATACACGTCATTTCTGTCCCTAACAACATGTGGTCGTGCGCCATCATCACTATTGTGCACCTGCGCCATTGCACCTTCAGCACAACGGTAGCCCATATGGAGGGGTTCCTCTCACGCCTATTCTAACGTGTGCCGTGCCCTGCGCTTCCACTGTCCGAGTGTTTGGGTGCGCGGTCTTCGCCAAAGTGCCGGACAACCTTCGACGGGAACTTGGCCTGAAGGTCTTCCGCGGCGTGACGGTAGGCTACTCCCCGATCTCCCGAGACTAATGCGTGTACAACCCCGCACCAAGGCCCATCACTGCGTTTGTCCATGTCAAGTTCCAGAAGACTGTTCTAGGATTTGGTACATCACATCATGTTGGCTCGTCGATTGATGTGTTGTTTGACGCAGACGATGACTTGGCCGTCCTAGTCATCCCCTCATGTGTTGAGCAGAGTCGTGATTACTCCCATGGTCATATTGACACTATGCTTGAGATCGACTGACCTTCACAGTTTCGTTGGCCATCCGCTCACAGTGAGGAATGCGTCGCTCATGTGTCCACAGCCCCACGCCTCTGTGTCACCGACGCATGCTTGCTTGATCTGTGTGATAACATTGAGGACTTCTTGGCACTTCCGGACTTCTGCATGATGGTTGCTCACCCCCGCGACGAGTCCACTGAGGCATCCACCGCGCCTGTCACAGTGGTGTCCACCAACGTTTGTGCTTAACCAACATCCTACCATGCCGTCCTGGTCAGCCCCGAGTCGGCGGACCGGCAAAAAACCATGCACCTGGAGTTCGACTCGCTGACCTCCAACAAGACATGGGAACGGGTTCCCCTCTCTGTTGGACGCCGCTTAGTGAACAATATGTGGGCATACAAGGCTAAGACAAACGCTTGTAGGGCCGTCTTACGGTACAAGGCCCGTTTCGTTTCGGCTAAGGGATGCAGCCAACGCGAAGGACTCGACTACACCGAAACATTTTCACCTATCATTCCCCTTGCGAGCCTCCGCATATTATTCAAAATTGCAGTTGCTCACGATCTCGAGCTTGGGGGTCTTGACATCGATACCGCCTAATTGTGCGCGCCCATTGAGGACGTCTACACCCGACAGCCTATGGGGTTCGACGACGGTACATATAATGTATTCCACCTGCGACGTTGCTTGCACGGTTTGAAGCAATCGCGTCGAGAGTTTTACGATTTTCTTCGCGACATGTTGGGAACTCAAGGAGGGCGGCATCACATGTATGACCCATGCATTTGCATCTTTGAGGCAGACGGGGTCTTCGCCATGATCGCGCTCTATGTTGATGATATTTATGTTGCGTGCAACAACACTGCTTTGCGCGTGGCTTTCAATTCTCTCGTCCATTCACGGTTTGGCATCAAGGAAAAGGGAGAATCGTCGGAAATAAATGGCATGCACAACACCAGGGACCGCGTTGTGCGCACTATCACCCTCGATCATGGCAAGTACGTGCGTGAACTGCTCGACAAGCACGACCTGATTGATTGCAAGCCCTCGTGCATGCCATGGACCCATGATTCCTTGCGGCCATGTCTAAGTTGATGCCCGTGCCCCTCAAGTCGAAGGAGCTCGAGATCTATCCTTGCTTGCTTGGTAGGCTCCAATATGTGGAAGGTGGGGGTTCTTCTTGGGCCGTGACACGCCTACATACAATGATCGATCTCACCGGGTATCGAACCCACGACCTTCCGCGTATTAGGCGTGCGCTTTACCGGCTCACCGAAAAAGCATAGTTGACATATGTGGCCACATACCACATATGTACCAAACTACGACACTACCACGCCCCCCCCCGGACTCTCCCCGGACCGCAGCCCGGCTCCGAAACCAATGTGGAAGGTGGGGGTTCTTCTTGGGCCGTGACACGCACCAAACTACGACAAATATGCCGTTGTTTGCACACGCCCGGACATCTCCATTGCGATAAGCATTCTCGGCTCAACACAAGCCAACCCTACGGATGCTCACACGCAAGCCCTGAAAAAGTGCTACGCTATCTTAAGGGCACACCCAGCATGAGCCTCACGTTGGGGAGGGGTACATACCATACACTTCAACTTTTAATCCTTGCTATTGCAAACTATGGTAACGACAACGAGACACGGCTTTCGAGGTCGGGTTTCCTCTTTACACTAGGTAGAGGGACCGTAAGCTATGAGTAAGGGAAGCAGTCATGCGTTGCACAGTCTACGTGCGAAACGGAGTACTACTCAGCTGCGGACGCAACCAAGGAGGCAATTCACATTCGGCAGATGCTACCCGAAATCTTCATTTAACCAGTCATCGGGACGACCACAATCTAGGAGAACAACCGTAGTTGCATCCCCTACTCGCAAGATGCGCTCGTGAGGGAGAATACAAAGCATATATCGACTTGAAGTACCACTTCGTGAAGAATCACGTGCAAATGGGTACCATCAAACTACGGTACCTACCAACAAGTGACATGGTGGCTGACATGATGAGCAAGCCACTACATGGACCTGCGCTCGTAAAACACCGGAGCGCCATTATGGATTAATCCGCACACACGCAACGATACACCCCCGTAGGGGGGTGAGGAACTCACTTCCATCGACTACAAGACATCCCTTAGCTATCTTGGGAGGGAGTGTTGTGAGTAATTCCTAGTGTAGATTAGTTTCAAAGAGCTAATGTATGATGTACTAGAAGTCCTTATGTACAAGACATTAGGTAGATTGACTGGCGCATGATAATACCATGTAGCCTATAGACAGCTAATAACGTTAATCTCGACCACTTCCTTTGTCTCGACATCAGTTGTCACCCAAGGCTAGTTGTTAGCGTACATATAGCAAGCACACCGCAAATAATAATGTCTTCCTTATCGAACCGTGCATAGCTGTTAGAGTTGGGATAGTTACACGGAGGTCGTGCCGGCCCACAAGGGGACCGGCTGTGGTGACTAGAGAAGTGAGAGGAGTGAGATGGCGGCCGGCGAAGGCACCAAGTTCCGACCGCCACAAATAGGGAATAGAGTACCGCTAATAGCATAACAATAAGTACTAGGATGACAAATAGCTACCTTGTACATAAGCACCAAGCAATGGGATGCTAGTGCTAACACCCCCCCTCAAGGTAGCCGAGGTCTTGACGTCGTCCTAGCTTGCGTCGAGGAAGGTGCCATCTTGATCGAATGTGTAGTGCGTGTAGGGTGGGTCTCAGGCCAGGTAGGTGTAGCGACATGCGCTCACATGAACGTGCCGCTACCGGCGAGTTGCCGATAAGAAGCGGTTCCAAATGTACTGCGTAATGTACTAGTTTGACATGTAGCGGGAAAAACTGTCCCCGGGCGAATTAGCCCACGCGTGAGAGCGACCGGCGAGGAAGAAGCAAAGCCAACAAAGTCGTTAAGAGCGTGTAGGCACGCAAAAGCATAGACGGGCGCTCGTGTTGACTCCCCCCTTTTGCCGTGGGAAAGTTAAGCTCCTCGCTAAGTTCGGTGAGCGTTGCGGCGTTGCCTCGGGAAAAACAATAAAAGTACCGATTAAAGTACGCTTTGGCCGAATTTTCGCGGGTCGGTCTTAAAAAACAAATCCGGTCGAGAGCATCGGTAGGCTGAAGGCTAGGTGAGATTGAAAGCTGGATGGGGCGAGCGTGGCGCCGGGCGCTTTACACACGCTCTTCTCCTTTTTACGTGGGAGATGGTAGGCTAGTCGCGGACAACGAGCTCGAAGGCGAAGCGTGGTGTTGGTCAGACGATGAATTACTAGCGTGGCGCCGAGCGCTTTACACACGCTCTACTCTTTTTAACGTGGGAGTAGGCAGGACTAGCGTGGCGCCGAGCGCTTTACACTCGCTCTTCTCTAGTGTAACTTGGTGGAGGGCCCATAACATGTTAGAGTTGGGAACGGATAGTTACACGGAGGTCGTGCCGGCCCACAAGGGGGCCGGCTGTGGTGACTAGAGAAGTGAGAGGAGTGAGATGGCGGCCGGCGAAGGCACCGGCAGGGCCAGCCGACCGCCACTAATAGGGAATAGAGTACCGATAGTAGCATAACACTAAGTACTAGGATGACAAATAGCTACCTTGTACATAAGCACCATGCAACGGGATGCTAGTGCTAACAATACCACGTTTATCAACACGCCACCAACTATCTATAGTTTCTCACCTTCTGAAACCTCCGCCGACTAGCAAGCACCATCCGACAAGCTAGAACATACGTACAACTCGATCGGCGCCTCTCCCTCTTCATGCTTCAAGTGGACATCGCACCGCCTCCGCAAATGAAGGCGCAACGTCCGCCGCTACATGCATCGGCGTGCCCCTCCCCGTCGTCAAATATATAGGTGGTTGGGCCAAGAACAACTGAGTTATTGAAGGAAAATATATCGACTCATCCATGACCCCATTTCCTACAGCGTGGCCTTACTTCGGCTGGCTCGTCCTTTCACGCCCGCTTCCCTAAACTAGGTTGTGAAAGCCTTTGACTTCAGGTTACTTGCATAAAGTGCCCTAGGGTAAATGGTGAAATTGATTAAATATAGTAGAGGTTTGCAAACCCAACTCCCGTCTCTATACGGAATGTTATCCCCTGCGGTTAATCTTATTGTAATTATCGATGCATTAATAATTAGCGGTGCGATGAATGTATCGCGCCACACATGTAGGACAACGAAGATGAACCAACTTGCATTGGCGGGGGGGCGCCACCAACCACCTCATGACGTCCCCAACGGTCAGCTCTAACTAGCCCTAGCCTCATACGCTTGAGCTAGCGAAGAGCCTGGAACCCTCTGCTTTCGCTCTCAGCCAATCTAGGCCTCGCGCGACCCCACCCACCCACCCAACCCCATAATCATGATGCGCTAATCTATACCCCCAAATAAACCCCCCTGTGGTGGTCCGGTCGAGAACTGCTAATTAAAAAGCTGATATCTTTGGGAAAACAATGTCTCTGAGTGCAAATTGCGAATATACCGCTCTGTGTGCCCTCGTGTAGTTATGTTCGTGTTTTCAAAAAATCGTGACTGATATGTACAGGTACATGTACCTGCTGCAGGCGGCGACGGTCTCTCGCGGTCCTCTCTTTCACGAGGATGGTGGGGGGGTTTAGGGCACTGATGGGCGGGAGCTGATTCCGAGAGTTACCGAGCCAGGGGTGAAGGTACAGGAGGATGGGGAGGATGTGGTGTTTCAGCGGCACTCTCGGCAGATATGGCGGGTTTCTCCGCTACGACCGCACCTGTAGCAGCACCAAGGGTGGCAGGTGTGCCTCTCGCCCCCTCAGTCCTTCCAACAGCCCCCAGTGCAAGTTGACAAGACAACCTTTGATAGCAGGGTAAAGCCGGGGTGAGCTGATCGCTTCTTGCCCCTCCTCCGGGCGCGCGCCCGCGCAGACTGCTGCATCACGCGATTTCTTGGCCTGTCCGATGCCCAACCCGTCGGCCGCCCGCCGCCAGTTCTCCGCGTTCCTCATCCCCCGGCCCCCTTTCCCGCGCGCTGCGTACGCGCGCTGTGAATACAAAGACTAACGACAGGTAAGCAGTGCTGATGTGCTGGTTGTCCTTACGGATTCTGGACCGTACTTGCGTTATTCACAATCTCGCTTGCTGTTGTCATCTCTCTCATCGTTTGATGTAACGACAGCGTTCTCGGCGGCGATGGGGAGGCCGGGAGTGGGGGCGAACGTGGCCAGCAGGCGGCGGATGATCTACTCGCGGGTCTGAGCGTGGAGCAGGCAGGGGTGGTGCTGGCGCCTACGAAGTGCGCGTTGCGTGTGGTGGCGGGGCCAGGAAGCGGGAAGACGAGGGTGCTGACAACGCGGGTGGCGAACCTGCTCCGAGAAGGACTTCCGCCGTGGCAAGTAAGTCGAGTCTCAGCACGACGACACGGCAGCAATGGCAACGGGGGTTTGTGGAGGCTGCGGATGGAGTGTGAGCGTGTGGTGCTTGTCGTGCGTGACAGGTGCTGACGATAACGTTTACGAATAAGTCGGCGCGAGAGCTGAAACACCGTCTCAGCGGAATGATCGGCGCAGAGAATGCGGCGCTCATTGCCACCGGTGAGCCGCCGCGTCGAGTGGAGCAGAAGCCGCGTTCGAATGTGGGTTACTTACGCGGAGGAGGGGGGTGCTGATGAATTGAAGTGGTCGGTTTTTGTATTGCGCTAGGCACCTTTCACTCTGTCGCGCAGCGGCTGATCCGACGCGAGATACGGCGGCTGCCGGAGGAGATGCGGCGCGGGCTGACCCCCGACTTCAACATTTTGGATGCGGACGACAGCAAACGGCTGCTGGTAGACGTGCTTATACAATTAGACTCCACTATTGAGGCGAGCCAACAGCCCCCAACCAGTAACCCGTTGATCTGTTATACACAAATACACATACACACACACACACACACACACACACACAAACGCGCGCGGGCAGTCACGCATGCACAAGCCCACACTCGGGCACGCACCCTCGCACGGCAGCACGCCCAAACACCCACCCAGACCACACGCATCATCGCACGCACCCACCCATTCCGCTCCACCAACACCACAACCACAACCACCATACGCACACGAGCACCAACAGTACGATTACATTCATAGCCCAACTTGCACGCGCGAATCGGTATGCCCTTGACGCGCTTCCCTGCTGTTGTGCTGATAGAAAGTAAGGTCGCGAGCGAGGGATTATCAGGTGAGTCCCCAGGCCCTCTCCTGCCATTTTATTCCTGCGCTCAGTTAGGCACGGGACGCTGAGACTGGATGGGATGGGATGGCTCGGTGGCGCTCTCAGCTTCAGGTGAGCAATCTTAAGAACAGCTTGGAATGGGGGATCACGGGGGAAAAGGCGGAAAGTTTTTTCACGCGCACCAGATCGGCGGCGTCGATGAAGGTGCAGCTGGGGGAGGTGGTGAACAGGTAAGAGCTGCGCACAGCGTCAGGACGGCCATGCAAGTCTAGTCAGTAACGCGCAGGGACGCAGGCTCATGACATTTTATAGTGAAGGCGATTATATACCTTCGATATTTAAAGGGTTAAGCGTTGAGTCGTTGTAAAGCTAACCATATCAATCCAATGTCTGAATTAGCAGTTCATATCAATCCTCAGTGGTTTCCGAATGTATTGTGCTCTATTGACCTTAACTGTGCTGCTTTGATTTGATATGATCGGGGTAAGTATCACATTTTCACTGTCTAGGGTTTATGAATGTATAGCTACGTCACACGCTTGGATTGGCTGCTTTACCTCATGGTTCATCCCAAGTGTCAGGATTTCAACTTTATGGTCTGCTGTGTCGAGGCGCCATATTATTTTTGAAAATACTGCTTTGTTAAGAGTTGCTGCTTTTGTCAGGTATGTAGGTTTTCTTACTTACCGGGGTTTTTAAAGTTGTTTATCCTATGCAAAAATTAAAAACAATGCAATGCTATTTTTAGTTTCCAGGCTATCCGTGGATGGCATGGATGTGTTTCCAAGTTTTTACGTAAGTGAGCGGTTGTACATTTGAAAAGACGGCGGATGGGTTGAGATTGAGGGCGAGTTCTATGGATTCGTATACAGGGGTGAGGCAGCGATGCAGCCGTACACCTGAACTGACGTGCTCTGCAATGAAATGTTGAGCTTGGGTGTATGTGGCCGGCCTTTTTGGAATGGCGTACGTTTTCGAGCCGTCTGACAGTTTGTTTCCCTGGTTCGAACGTTTTGGCCAGGGGAATCCTGCTTTTCAGTAAACTATTTCGTGGTCTTATAGCTGAACAGATATTAAGTTGATTTTTCGGGTTTTAGGCTCTCTTTTTCTAAGGGCTGATTTACTTTAGGATTTCAGGGTGTTAATTGATGTTGCGGTTGCTGCTTATCGAGCGGCCATGAGCTTGAGCAGTCGGCCAGAACAGCCATGAGTCACAATCTGTTGCGGCTGCAAAGGTACGAGGCGTTGCTACGCGCGAACAACGCGATGGACTTTGACGACATTCTGCCCTTGGCGGTGGCCATCCTGAAGCACTGCCCCGAGGTGCTGCAGCGCTACCAGCAGCGCTGGCGCCACGTGCTGGTGGACGAGTTCCAGGATACCAACGCAGGGCAGTACGACTTTGTGCGGCTGTTGTCCTCTGAGGGCGGCGAGCTGTTCGTCGTCGGCGACCCCGATCAGTCCATCTACAGCTGGCGCGGCGCAGATGTGCTTAACATGGTGGAAAACATGGGCAGCGACTTTCCGAACGTTGCCACTCTGCGGCTGATGGACAACTATCGGTGCGCGCCCTCTTTCGATTGGGAAGTGATGTGAGCTGAAACCAGTGATGACCAACCTTGTGGGTGGGTTGGGTGTGGAAGGGATGGATGGGGGGAGGAGGTGTGGTGAGTGGAGGTTGGCATATTTTTCAAGGGGTGGTTGAAGACATAGGCGACAATCGTTGGGTAGCTCCTTTTCTCCATGTGCCCTAGTTTCCATTGCGTCTATAACGCACCGCTTTAAAGGTGGGATGGGGTGACACTGGTGTTGTGTGGGGGAGGGGGTAATGGGCACTGGAATGGAATCATATGCCTTCTCTGCAAAGTATAGACAACCAACCAGGGACAGGGGAATACAGTCTGTCTGTCAGTTTGTTTGTGTTTTTGGGCTTCACAGGCAGAGATCGGTTTGACATTAGCTGCGTTTCGAGCGTGGGACTAGGTTCTTGAAAGCAAGGGAAATTTATTAGGATCTGATCAAGATTTGTTGAAAATCTGTCGTTTCCCTCTCTATTTACAAATAAACGCACACACATACACACGCATACAGATAGACAAACACACAGATGCACTCTGTCACACGCTCTCTCTCTCTCTCTCTCTCTCTCTCTCTCTCTCTCTCTCTCTCTCTCTCTCTCTCTCTCTCTCTCGAACACACACACACACACAAACACACACACACACACACGCGCGCGCGCGCGCATGCGCGCGCGAACACACGCACGCACCAAAACACCCAGTTACAAGAACGCTCATGGTTTGGCTTCTGTCGCTCAGGTCTACCGCCACCATCTGCCGCGCCGCGGATGCGGTGATCAAATGGAGTGATATATCCATCGCGGAGCGTGTGCCGCTGCGGCCGATGCAGGACGAAGGGGGCGATATCCATTTGATCGAAGAGGAGAACGAGGACGAGGAGGCGAAGCAGGTGGTGGCGGCGATCAAGCGGCTGGCTTCTCTCGGGCGGCCGCTGCGAGACATTGCGGTCCTATTCCGCACCAACTCTCAGACTCGGCCGCTGGAGAGGGCGTTCGGCGAGGCGCGTGTGCCGTACCGGCTGGAGTCGGGCGTCAAGTTTTGGAGCCGGGCGGAGGTGAAGGACTGCGTGGCGTACCTGCGGGTAGTGGCCAGCTCCAACGATAACCTCGCGCTGATGCGGATCATCAACGTCCCCAACCGCAAGATCGGCGCTAAAACTTTGGAGAAACTTTTGACGTGGGCGGAAGGACAGGGGCGGTCGCTCGCGCAGGTGAAAGGGGGCACTCCTGTCGTGCCTGCCCTTAATGCTCCCCCCCCCCCCCCCCCCCCCCCCCCCCCCCCCCCCCCCAACAACACACACACACATACACACACACACATGCACACACACACACACACACACACAAACAGACACACACACACACACACACACACACACACACACGCTTGGGCATTAACGGGTGTCTCTGCGGAAAATCAGGTCGCCCTTGTTTTGCTACGTTGCAGGCGCTGCTAAGCGACCTTGATGGGTCATGGGAAGACGCGGCAGAGCTTCCTTCAGCAAAAGAGATGGGCATTACGAAAGCAGCACACAAGGTACCTCTCTTCCACACACATCCAGTCTCCCTTATGGTGCCGGAGTCTGACCGCAGACATTTTGTCAACCCTGTTGTCTCACGCAATGCTCTGATGTGATTGTTGTTGGTGTGGTCAGGGCGTGGTGGAGCTGAGGCAGGTGGTGCTGATGGGCCGGCGCGCACTGGCCGAGGCGAGCGGACCAAAGGACGTCCTGGACGTTATTCTGGACCGTATCAATTATTTTGAGTGGGTGATGGAGGGGCGGTGTGGGGAGGGGGACGAGGAGCAGCGCCTGCAGAACGTATCGTACCTGTTGGAAAGACTAGTGAGTTTGGTAGACGAGAAGGCGGTGGGGGGCACTCAGAGGTCGATCAGGGAAGTGTCAGAGGATCAACACGTGGGAGACATTCGAATGGTGGTGGCGTCGCCGGGGGAGGCTGTGGTTGATGAGATAGAGGGCGAGGTGGATGAGAAGAGTGACGTTGAGGGGCAGCGGGAGGGTTGCCTACCTCTGCTGCAGCTGTTTTTGGAGGAGGTTGCGCTTCAGACGGACGAAGATGTAGGAGAAACATCGGAGGATAGAATAGGGCAAGTGAGGCTGATGACTCTGCATGCTGCCAAAGGGCTGGAGTTTCCGGTCGTCTTCATCACCGGCTGTGAAAACGGACTGCTGCCAATGGCTTCCTGGGTGAGGTGGCGCCCTAGGAAGAGGGTGGGTGGCATTTCGGGAAGGGTCTTGCTGTTGCGTGGCTTGGTGTGCTGACGATAGGTGTTGTGCGTGTCGTTGTGCAGAGTGGGGACGACCGGCCCGAGGAGGAGCGACGGCTTTTTTACGTTGGGATCACGCGAGCGGAGGAGCAGCTGTTTTTGTCTCGTGCTAGACAGCGGTTCAGGCCGGGGATGTTCCAAGGCGCCACCAAGGTGTGTGTGAGTGCGTGAGCTAAGGGGTATGTGAGTGTGTGTGTGTGTGTGTGTGTGCGCGCGCGCGTGTACATATGGAGAAGTGAATGTGTGCATATATGCTGTGTGTCTTTATAATGCGCACACGTGCTCGTGCGCGCGCGCATGTGAGTTTGCGTGTGTGTGTGTGTGTATCTGTGTTCGTATGTGGATGCTGCAAAGACAGTGGGAATTTTGACAGAAGGTTTCCTTCCTGGCGTTGACGGAAAGGTGTTCGCTGTATTGCTGAAGTTACTCCTGAATATGTGCCTGGCACACAGGCAAGTCCTTTCTTGAGAGACATCCAACGTGTGGTGCGTTTGAAGCGCCTGGACGATGTTTCAAAGCTGAATATGCCCCACGGTTTCAAGTCTGGCGCATGGCCGCAGCTACCTGCGAGCACTGCTGTAGCAAGCGATAGCAACGACCTATCAACCCCTCAGCCCAAGGAACAGCGCAGGCCAGTGGCCAGTGACTACGCAAGGCAGCCATCCCAGTCCATGCCTGCTGTCCAGCCCAGGGAACAGCGCAGGCCAGTGGCCAGTGACTACGCAAGGCAGCCATCCCAGTCCATGCCTGCTGTCCAGCCCAGGGAACAGCGCAGGCCAGTGGCCAGTGACTACGCAAGGCAGCCAACCCAGTCCATGCCTGCTGTCCAGCCCAGGGAACAGCGCAGGCCAGTGGCCAGTGACTACGCAAGGCAGCCATCCCAGTCCATGCCTGCTGTCCAGCCCATGGAACAGCGCAGGCCAGTGGCCAGTGACTACGCAAGGCAGCCATCCCAGTCCATGCCTGCGGTCCAGCCCAGGGAACAGCGCAGGCCGGTGGCGAGTGACTACGCAAGGCAGCCAAGCGAGTCCAAGCCTGCGTCTCAGCAGGCGGAGCAGCGCAGACCGGTGGCCAGTGATTCCGCTAGGCAGACAACAGAGTCCAGTTTCGCCAGTTGGCTGCAGCGAAAGCCCGTGGAAAGTGAGGATGGTACACCGCAGAAGGAAAGGCAGCCCGTTTCTTCGCCACAGCCCAGCGCGGGTCCCGACTTTGCAGAGAAGACGCGCGTTGCGTTTGGGTTGCACTCGTCTCGGAGTTGGGAGGAGGTGGAGGAGGAGTTTTTGGAGGCGGAGCGCGGCGAGGCGGCTCTGCTGTCGTCGGGGGAGCACCTGGACGCGCTGTGTGCTCCGATGAACTTTGCCTCAGCCGAGAGGGAGGCGAGCGAGGAGCGACCGGTGAAGAGCCCCAACGCAGTTCCTTCGGGTGTGACTGCACGTGCGCTAGCCACTCGGAGCAGCCCCCGGTTGAGCCCCTCCCCGTCCGCACCGCGCTCTGCGGGGATGGCCACGCTTGCGAGCGGGACCCCACCTGCACCTCCAATACCGTCGCCAAAGGAGGAGGCATCGACGAGGGGAAAGGAGACACCACCCGGGACGGAGCCGGTGAGGGAATCGGTGTTGACTCCACCACAGGACGGTGGGATGTCGTACGGGTGGCTGGCAATGATGGGGACGGGGCTGGGCGGAGGGAGGGCAGGAGAGCCCCCACTGCGCGCAGAAGAGAACGGCGAGAAGGTTGTTGGGGTGGGGAGGGAGGGAGGGGAGGAGGGGCGGGTTGGCGTTGGGGATGTGGATGTTTTGGGGGAGGTGGGTGAAAAAGGTGGCAATGGGAGACATGAGGTGCTGCACAGCGAACGCACATGTTCATCGCCAGTTTTCCACATCGCGGCTGCGCTGTCCCAGCGAGCGAAGAAAGGGGAGGAGAGGGGGTAGCAGGAAGTCGGAAGCGCCTCCCCTCATCTGTTGGGTGTAATGCGCGGCTTTGATATAGACGATGGTCAAGCGAGGTGCGATCTGTGGTACATAGAAAGACTACCGTACATTAAATACTAACATTTACAAATAAATGTTATAAGTATTTGTGTACATCATATCGTTTTAGCTACGCAATGACAACCGTCCAATGAGATTTGAATAGCAATTTCTTATGCCACGACGTGCATCAATATGCTGTATAGTACGCGCGCGCGCGTATGTGTGTGTGTGTGTGTGCGTGTGTGTGTGTGTGTGTGTGTGTGTGTGCGTGCGTGTGTGTGTGTCTGCGTGTGTGCCTGTGTGTGTATGTCTGTGGAGGGAGCCACGGTCACCACTACACGCCAGCGCATTTAACTGTGCATGAATCCCCGTTTATTTGTTTCCTTTTTGCGGGTAGACAGTGATCTGGTCGCGGATGCCCCCCTCTGAGTCGATCCACGTGACAACCATGGCGCTCTCGGTGACCTGATGCACCGCAAATCCATTGTAATCGGCGGACATCATGCGCGTCAGGCCCGGAAGCCCCTCCACCGTGTGCCTGCCGTAACCGCCGAGACCGTTGACGATGTAGTTGACGCCGCCCTCGCCGATCAAATGTTGCGCTGTTATTCCCACACGCAAGACGGAGAAATGCTTTAGAAAGAACCCCACTCGCAGTGTCATGCATCGTCTAGTTTATCCCACTTCGTACCTCATGCAACCCATTCATCAATCTAGTGATCAACTCACCCATCCCCCCTTCCCAAATTCCATCCTTTCTCCCATGCACATGCCTTTCTATCGTCCATATTGACATCCCAATCCAGCTTCTCATACCACCCTCCACTTATTCTTTCAGACACCCAGCATCCCATATAGACGCGCCAACCCATCAACGAACCATCCTTCGCCGACTCACCCACAAATCCAACAATTCACCCACCCATTCACCCCTTGACTTACCATCCCGTATCTAATTCTCTGACCCATGCATTCACCCATTCAGTCACCTATGACTCAGGTATCGCACCACCCACTGCCTTACCCAGTTGCCCATCCATACCACGCTCAACGTTTCATTTTTTTTCCATCCCCCAAACCACCCATTCAGTGCACCGCACCCCTTCCGCAACCCGCCCATCCATAAAACCTTCGGTCTACCGTCATGCACCCGTCAACCTAGGTATCCACACATTCACTCACCCCCCTTTCAACCATCACTGTAACAGTCGTTTCATCGATATTTTATCGTTCTCCCAATCCACAGCCGCCAATCCAACAATTTGACATCCCCTCCCTCCCTGCTCACCCCCGGAACGCGCGCACACACACACTCACACACGCAAACAAACACATACACAACACTGCTTCAGTTCACCCACACCCCCAATCTACCCTTCCTTCTACGCACACCTCCAAACGCCCAAGGTATCGCGACACCGCTCCATCAGCACACCTGCCAATCCATTTACTCACCCGCGCACCCATCATCCTCCCCTTAACTACTTCATAGTTATTTTCACCCAACCACCGCCACCCCGCTCATCACGATGAACCCCCTCCTTCCCCCTTGTTACAAATCAATCAGTCCATCCACCCATATTCTCAATCGTCCGTCCATGCGCCAAACAGTGCCTAGATCCAGGCATATAATAGCCCGCTCATCCCCCCATTCCCTCCACCACACCCACCCATATATGGCCGCACCTGTGTGGTCGTGGCCATCAATGTACAGGTCCACACGGTGCTCCGCCAGCAGCGACCGCATTGCGGTCTGGAACCGGCGCAGCGCGGGTGGGTTCTCACGCATTGCGCCAGAGTACACTGGGTGGTGCCCTGATACGATGGTCCACGCTGCATCCGTCCCCCGCAATGTCGCCCGCAGCCACTTCACCTCCTGCGCCGTACATGTCAGCCACGCCCGAGTGCTACTTACCCCTCCCCTCCCCCCCTTCGCGTCACTGCAACCCTGCCACGGGTGAGGTCAGGGGCCGCACCTCATTGCCGGCCTGCGCCCCAGACTTGGCATCATCGTAGATGTCTGAGAAGCGCCGAGTCGCCCCCCCTGCCCAAGCCGCCTCCATCGCTACGCTGTCCGTCACAACTGAGGCAGCGATGGGGCAATAGAAACCCTAAAGCCCCAAAAAGAAAGGTACATAGCCAAAAAAGGAAGAAAACTCCAAAATGGCAGCTGACAAGAAGTGATATCTTCTGCCCATACACTGCCATTACCGTGCCGATGCGTGAACCCGATTGTGTGTGGGGTCGTCCGTGTGTGAAAGTTGGGGAGGAGGGTGACGCACCAAACTGCACTGTGCCACCCGCAGGGATTCGGCGTTGGAAGGAGTAATACTGCGCGGGCATGTTCCACCAGGGCAGCAGCCCCGTGAGCTCCACCTGTGCAGTGAGGTTGCCGCACGAGTCGTGGTCTCCGAGCGACATGAACCATGGAATCCCCCGCACCGCCTCGTGCACATACACCTGTGGGTGAGGGGGGTACTGAGACTCGTGCTGGTGTGTTCCATGACTATTTCCTTGTTGACTGAAACTAAGGAGATGGGAGTGCATGTGTTGGCTGCAGCCAGACATGTCACTCTCTTACGCGTGGTTTCTCTTGAAAATGATTTGGACAATTGAATTGCAGGCTGGTCACTTTATCATCATATATGTTCAATTAATATACGTGTTTAGTGATATCTGAATCTTGCTTGCAAATTTGCGATATTAATGGATGTGCGCAATACAAAAATTGACTTACGTCCGTAAAATTAAAAAACGATAGGAATGCATAAAAGGCTGTTGTGAATACAATTTTGAGTGCCATCAACATTTTTTTGAATCTCATTGGTAAAACAATCCCAATCCCATTGACACGCATATTCGCTACCGATTTCCAAATCAATTGACAAAGAAATTATTTGAGTAAAATTGATGTTTTCGTTAAATTATTCATCATGACAAGTAAATAATTTGATTCTCTTAAAGTCAAAGCTTCATAGACGGCCTGTCGAGTCAGGCGAGACCGGAAGAGTTGTTTGTCGCGCGGGGGGGGCGGGGGAGTAAGGACGTTTATGGCGCACGTTTTTATGTTTGCTGTCGATCTGCGGATCGTCCACGTTCTCGATCCCGTTTTCGTAGATGTTGTCGCCGAGTCCAAGAATAAAAGTCGCGTTGTGTGCCTCCACCGCAGCCGCCAACTGCCCTGCGACGGAGCGCTGCATTTCCGCCCCGGTCCCGAAGTCCCCGATACTGCACATCAGTAGAACCGACACGTGTCACATTCTGCGTATCAACCATCAAAGAAACAAAAAAACATAACCAGCTTCCGGAGCCCGTGGTGACGACACAACTATAGGCATAATCTATGCGCGGTGAATAGGGTTCAGTTTATAGTCTTGCGACGCATAACGACAGCTTACCGACCAAGACAGCTAATTCTCAGCTACCCGGAGCGATATACAGGCCAGACGCAAGCACAGACTAAGCTACGCTGTGGACCAGCCGTCGCCACTTGCACACACTATGCATCAAGCACCAGTTTACAACATATGCCTCACCTATTCTACTTTGCATTTCCCCTCTTACCAACGCTTCCCTGGCCTATTCAAATCGGCAGCTTTCCCCGGCTGTCGTGTTCGTTTTCGGTTTCTACCGCGCTCGGCTGTCGCGGCGACGTACCATGCAGCACGTCCGCACAGCTGGTAAGGGATGCAGGTCGCGGAGGAGCACATCCTCACCTGATGAAAACCAGCGAGCCCGGAATGTGCCTGATTTGCTTAGGCCCTGAAGCGCTGCCCCAATGCCCGTCGCGGCTGGATGCTGACCGTTGCACCCGGCTCCTCGTGTATGCTGCCCAAGCGAGGAAGATAATTGTGGAAGCGGCGGCAAGAAGAATAGGCCGCTGTCGCCATAGCGGCTCGCGAACACTGCTACGTCGCTGATGGGAGGACATAAGGCCTACGAGCTCTTGCCAATGGGCACAGAGACAGAACACGGGCGGATCGAGATAATCGGACGCTTTCTTATCTTTGTCGCGCTACCTCTACCTCTGCTTGTAGCGCTATGTGAGCGCTACAACCCGGTTGCCGGTATGCAAGATGTTGATCTGTCGGTTGTGCTACTCACCCGTTCGAATCCGGTGATGATGCGCGGGAATCTATTTTTTTCAAAAATCGCGTGCTCTGATGTGTGTCGCGTGCTGAGTACCCGGGTACCTGTATATATGAATCAATGTCTTGATGTCCCGCATCTTGCACGCACAGAATGAAATTGGTTACAAGAATAACAAGGTGAGCACGGACTTTCACGCACTCTATTATATCTCTTCTTTTTGCTTTGTGGCTTGTGCGGTTTTTTCTTGGAAGAAGATTATTGGAACATATCAAAATATCATGTTCTTGCTTACAGCGGGATTCATCCACAAAACCGGGTGCTGGTATGAGATTACAAAATAATGGTTACCTGTTTCAGAAAAGTAAACACAATGCAGCATAAAAATAAACTCCAATCAAGACAAACCGCCGTTAACTCTTCGCGTCACTCACCCACCAGCCATAAGCTCCGGGAGGGGGGGACACGCGGCAGCATGCACACGTCCGCCTTGCACATCGGATTGAAGGTAATGTCTGTGAGTGCTGCGACGTTAGGTCAAGAGCTGTTGTCAGTCTTGCAATTGATTGCGCATTATTTAAATAATTATTCTCGGTTAGTTCGCCCGTCGGCTTGTCAAGTGCTCTGTAAGCTGATATGAAACTGTATTCCGTGCCACGGCATCCGCTCGTCTCGGCGACGGCTAGCACCACGACCGGAATTTAGCTTGGTGCATCGATTTGAGCCGATATCAGTGCTAAATCGGCCCGTCATGTCCCGCGTGGTTTTCGAAAAGAGGAGACCTACGGTGTGTCCGGAGCACACATCGTTTTTCAACAGTTTGGCCGTGACACAGTCGCTGAATCCAGCAGCTACGAGAGCCAGCTAACGCTGACCATGCAGGAAGAGCAGAATCTAGCTACCAATAGCTCGCGCTAAATAAAAAAACCTGACTATGGTGTTCATGTGTCGACTGTCGAGGAGTACGCAGTGACTTTCCTGCCCGGCCTGCCATTCACCAGCGCTACGACCAGAGCGAGCCCGTTGCTCCCCTGAACGCCACAGCGTCGCAGTTCTCAATATTCCCGATAGCGATAGAACTTTCGCTTTGTATGATATAGCTTAACTTGATGTAACTACACATGCGGGTGAAAGAAAGCTTTTCAGAAAAAAGAGAGTAGGCGAAAGTTCTTAGAGTATTGAGTTCCGATTGTCGTAACCAGCCCGAACTGAACTCTTATTTTCTCAAAACACTATATGTGTCTATATAATCTGGCACCCGCACATACCAAGTATGGTGGTCTTCGCTGTGCGCCCTTCATTTCGTTAACACGGGGAATGGGTCGTCGTTTCCACACACGCGGTGCCGCAGTCGCGGCTGGTTTCACAGTCTTGAGGAAGCGTGGAGGTGCCCATAAAAGTGGTTAATAAATCCACATCTCATTAATAGAGGCACGCAACGCTCGTCCTGCTGACGGGTGGTGCTGCAAAAGGTGCATACTTAACCGTCCTTTGTCAGTGTAGCATGAGCACTGTCTCTCAAACGCACCATATGAGTTGAGAATTTACCAATATAATATGCAGTTTCCTGTGAATTTGGATTTAACTTTCTTAAGATGAATTGAGCCCAAGCATCCCATGCGATGCTAATGGCCAAGCCAGTGAAATGACCAGTGAGCAATGATGATAAGCCAACTTCTCAATTCACAACGAGGCAGCGGTCTGTGGTCAGAGCCATGTCGAGGGCGGCGTCGACTCAGAACGAATAATTAATAGGCAGAATAAGTTGAAGAAAAGGGGGTGTGTGAGCAGAGTGACCGTCTGTGAGTGGTCCAGCTGCAGCAGCAGCACTTGCTGGTACTCTTAATGTGTCTAGTGGATAGGCCCGTTCTACTCGGTCTTTTGAGGCGGCTTTTTGGGACGGTAGTACACGATCTGAGCGAGGATGACGGTGTTGAGTGCGAGCGAGAGGGCATAGTTGTAGACCATCGCCGTGCCGCCTTCTCCGCGATACTTGTGAACACGCGCGCAGCGCTGCCCGCAAACTGCATAAACATGGTGATTATGCTCAGCTGGCCTGTGCTCTTCTCCCTGAGGTTCTTCAGAATCTGAGGCACCCTCGCCGCTACCACCAGCAGCGCGCTCATCCCATACGCTGTGTCCAGTGCCTCAGCAGGCAACGCGCCCTGCAGCCCCGCCAGCAGGACCCCCAAAAATGCCGCCAGCTTCAACAGGGCCAGCACCTTGCTGGTCTACACCATGACCCACCACCACAGCGTCAGCGCCCCATGTAGATCACGTCAGCTGTCTCCATTTCCAAAATCAAGCATAATTCTAACTAAAGAAATATATTTTTTATTTTCTTATATATAATTTATTGTTTTGTTGGACGGGCGCGCGGGACACCACACCTTGCGGTGGTAGTTTATGAGGCCCAGCAGCACAAAGTTTTGGATGAGGAGCAGCACTGCTTCGCCATAAGCGCTGAAAGGCAGCTGCCGGCTGAGACTGTACAGCAGCCCCACCAGCAGCGCGACCTGCTCGATCTCGAAGCTGCTCGCCGCCAGCCCCTCCGCGTTGCCCGCCGCCAGCACGTTGGCCACCTGCGGAACCTTCACCACCGCCGCGCCCACGACGATGCCGTACCCCAGCGTTTTGGATAGCAGCATCTTCAGTGTCGTGGCCGCTGGTATGTGACCGCCCAGCACCGCCGTCGTGCACTCGCGCAGTAAATCGACATAGCTGGCCATCGCGAACGCCAACACGTGCTCTCGATTCAAAGAAACTCCGACGGCTGAGGGAACTGCGGATCGTGTTATAACGATGGTTTTCTCTTATGCGAGTGGCAAATTCCTCCTTCAAAAAAAAATGTAGTCCTACGGCCACGAAGAGCTGCCCATACTCGGCTGTGACTCCTGTGAGGACCTTTCGAAGTGTCGTGTCTCACTGCGGCCGAGACCACTTCAAATAGAGGGAATATATATGGTCGTAGGGCAGCGCGGATTGGAGCTTATGGAAATATTCCGGCGGGCGATATATAAATCCGAAAACAAAGAGGCGAATTGTTTTCGGAGCTGCTTTGTTCCGTGGTTTCGCAGCATATCGAAAATGGTACATGTACAGCCAGGTACGGGTTCCCGGACCTGTAGTAGTGTGGCAGTACGTATATCTTAAATAAAGTAACGATGTATGGGCGGAAAGTGCGCGCATGATGCTGGATGTACGGGAACCGCTACGGACAGTTTATTTTGACAATAATAATATAAGAATAAGTCCGGATTCAATCGCCAATCTGGATTTAATCTGCGGGCCCAGCGACAGAAAAAGTTGAAGAACGTTCCTGTAGAGCTTCTTGTAATTAATACCATAGCTACCAACTGGAAGTAATATCATTGTAAGCTTAAATAATTGTGGCAATGAGCATTTGAATCTAATTCATACATACACCTCGCGCGATGGAAATAATAGGCAGACGCACCAGCATTTCTCCAGTGATTCATCTAGGCTGCTGACACAGTTACTTGGGATGCTAACAATCCAAGCGTGTGGCAGAGTGCTTCAGCAGACTGCTGACTAAAGCCTTTGACAGCTACGCGTGAAATGGAGGAAAATAAACAGCAGACAAAGGAAAGTGCCTGGAGAGATGCAAAAAAAAAAAAAAAAAAAAAAGTTGGATAAAAGGGCGGTATGGTCACATTTTTTCCTCTAGCTGGTTTTCGCCGCCCGCAATTTCAATTTTCACGTCGACACAATCTCTGACTTTTTTGGTCACATTTTAGCTCGACCGAGTTCTGCGGATTTACTCTAGAAAAAACAAACACCCGGTTAGTGTTGGTCTTGCGTAGGCCGTTATGGTCACATTTTAGCTCGACTGAGTTCTGCGGATAGACTCTAGAAAAAACAAACACCCGGTTAGTGTCGACCTCACAATTTTGCTCGACCGAGTTCTGCGAATTTACTCTAGAAAAAACAAACACCCGGTTAGTGTTGGTCTCGCGTCGACCTCGCGTAGGCCGTTATGGTCACATTTTTGCTCGAGATGGGTAGGGCCGGCCGTTATGGTCACATTTTTGCTGCGTTTGACTCGAAAAATAAAATCACCGGTTAGATTAAAAAGCATGAGCTGTACCACCATCAAGGACGTGAAACGGCGGATCCGGGAGCTAGGAGCCTTTCCGGCTGAGAATCAAAGTGAGCTCATGAAACTCTGCGGGGCGCACCCCAAGGCCGTCGGTGCATCCGGTGTGATTCGTAATTGGGACTCGCGTGATTTCGGGCTGATGTTCACGTACGACGGAACTCCCCCAATGACATTTTCAATGGAGACCGCGGCACGTTACTACCTAGGTAAGCCCTTACCAGACAGCAGACGCACCGCCCTTTTGAACGCCCTGCGGATGGAGATAAATGATCATTTTTGCGCCTTCCGAATCGCCTCGGGATTCCGGGGCCGATCAGACTTCCACATTGATCACGAAATAAAGTTTAGAGACCTAGCAGCCGAGTGGATCGCAACCGGGAAGTCGTGTGAGACGGAGTGGGTTTATGATGAGTTTTTCAAACACATGCAGCCGTTTCTCCGCGATCGCTCCGCTGCCGCAGACTGGAAGAAATTCCACGCTAGTAAAGCGAAGCTCAGGATGCTTACGGCCGAGGAGAACATACGTTTAAGATAGTCGCGTTTTATTTAGAATTTTTAAACTCCGGGTAAGAGTTAAAAGGTCAAAGTTTAAAGCTGCAGCATGGTACGAGTAGTTACGGATGCCCAGCGTGAGCGCAAGCGTGAAACCGACCGCCTTTACCGGGAGGCGAACCGGGAAAAATACAGGGAATATAATAGGGTGTACAATGAACGCCACCCGGAGACCGAGGCCGCTAGCCGTTCAAAGTTCTGTGAAAAGAACCCTACTATGCCAAGGAATACTACCGCCGTAAAATTGAGGCTACAGGGAGATCCGTACGCCCGACACGTGGTAGGCCGAGAAAATCTGAAATAATTCAGGCGCCAGTACAAGATTACAATTAATTCGGGATCCGGGGCTTGGTGCGTTTAAACGCGCTCGTTCGACAGATGAAAATAAAATCTGGGGGTATATTATATCCTCTACAAACAACCGACCAAGATGTCAATCCGCGTCCCCTCTGTGTCCGAGCTCCCGACCGAGGCCTACTACCGCAGCGTGTACCAGTCCGCTATGAATAACGCCGTGAGCCAAGTACCATAGCTTCGTATTCCCAACCGCTACCCAAGGCGTAGGTCTGAGGCTCAAGCAAGACGCGGAAATAATGTTACGTTAACTCCCAGTGGTCGCGTGTCTCGTGCTCGTCTAACACCCGAGCAGAGGGCTGACAGGCGCCGCGAGGTTCTGCGACGGAACATGATGTTACGATACCCGCTTCGTGACATCATGTCCACTGACGTTGGTGAATCATCCCCACGACCCTTGCTCACTCCCGAGGAGCGTGGCACACGCAAGCGGTTGGCCGTGGGGACGAAGAAGATTGCCGCGGTTCGCGACCGCATTTTCATGAAAAGAATGTTATACGAAAGATCGAAGGAGGTTAGTCACGTAACTCCCGCGTTAGGATTCCCTAGCGTTAGGAGCACACGTATTTATGGAGAGGGAACGGTGCATGTTATGAATGCCTTGCGTTTAGAAGTTTACCGCCATTTTGTCGAGCACCGCAATAAAGGCTTGGGGTCATTCAAAATGTGGGTGGTTCTCACAGCCAAATTCTCAAAGGATGAATATGACATTCAGGGTATGCCCTACATGGTTCATACGATAGGATACCTTAATCATAATATACAGGTAAACGATGTAAATGATATTTGGCCGCGGGTGGAGTACGTCCAAAAATCAGCTGATGAAGGGAAATTTTTTCACGTTGGTTCAAACTATGGCTTTAACATGGACCCGCCGGGCCTCATATCAGCAAGCATCTCGTCGAACGGTTATGAGATTAGGACTGGGCGTGCTCACGTTGTGCTTCCAACGCCTTTCAACAGCTCCGCATGCGGCCTGCTTAATATCCGCAATACATATGACAATTGCTTCAAGTACTGCATAGCGGCAGCCACCAATCCACCAAAGAACAACGCCTCCAGGGTCGACTACTACATATCGAAGAAGAATCAAGATAAGTTGTACGGGGGGTTCGACTGGACCGGTGTGTCGTTTCCGGCTAGCTTGAAAGATGTGCGCCGCTTCGAGAGCAACAACCCTGGCCTGGCCATTTCATGCTTCAGCCTCGACGATGAGAATCGCAAGGTTCACCCCCTATCCCTCTCCAAAGTAATGTTTGACTACAATACGCCGACACAGAAGACCATCAACCTCCTCTTCTACAAAGAGCATTGGGTTCTCATCTCCAGCCTCGATCGCCTACTCAACTCGGGGAATAAGGACCAACGCCACTACTGCCCCCGGTGCTTGCATGGGTTCAAGAGTAAGGAAAAGCGAGAGGATCATATGACCCACTGTGCGGCGTTCAAACCCATGCGGGTATCGGTGCCAAAACCTGACAAGGACGGGAAAGCCCCCACCCTGAGCTTCAAGGCCGAGCACAAGAAGACGCAGATCCCCATCGTGATCTACGCCGACTCCGAGGCCATCAACCACGAGATTCACGAAGTGACTCCCAGCGGGAAGACCGAGCGAAGCTCCGAGCACCGTTGCGTGTCTATCCGAGCCCGTGTGGAGTCCAAGGTGTCCGGCTTCGACAGCTTCACGTTCCAGTGCACCGGCGACGATGCCGCCGACCAGTTTGTTCGTGAGTTGTACGAGCTCCGGCCAGAATTGGCCAAGGAATTCACGAAGAACATCCCGATGAAGATGACCGCAAAGGATAATAAAGCCCGCACCGAGGCAAGCGTTTGTTGTGAGTGAAAGAAGGGGTTTGGGACATGCAAGAATAAGCTCAAGGTCCGCCACCACGACCACAAGACCGGGGACTACATTGGCGCCGCCCACGCTGACTGCAACCTCCGCATGGGGATTCGCAAGGTGGAGATTCCGGTATTTTTCCACAACGGCAAGGGCTATGACAACCACTTCATCATCCAAGCCATCTCCCGCCTGGAAGACATCGAGAATGTGAAGCTATCGGTGATCCCGGACAACAGCGAGAAGTACAAGATGGTGAACTTTCGAGGCTATCGGTTCCTGGACAGCATCTCATTCCTGAACTCGGGGCTAGGTACACTATCCAGTAACCTGATTGGGGACGACCCGAAGCATGCACCGCACTTTCACAAGGCCTTCAGCCAAAAAGGACTGAGTGAGGACGAGCTCATTCGTGTGACACGCAAGGGTGTGCTTCCCTACAAGTGGTTCGACTCGGTGGCTAAGTTGGATCACACCGTGCTTTGTATAGCGACCTTACTATGATCTTTTCTGTACCATAAACAAATGGTCGCGCGCAGAATCGTCGTTAGCACCCAAGAGCGCTTGAGCGGGGAGAAATACGCTTTCACCATTCGCACGCTAGCCTTCCAGAACGGTAGCGGCTTCCAAGGTAAACCCCATGTTCGCTTCGCGCTAGAGTGGTGCACACCGATCACCGGCTTCACAAGTGTGGAGCCCGACCCTCTTTCGATCATGTTGTGCTCACCGTCGATCTGACAGTCGAATTCCTACAAGAGCTGGGACTATGCTCATAACGATTCAATCTTGGCTCTTCTTCAGTCCTGGCGTGGCGGCAACGTATTTGGCGAAATGGCGGATTCGTCGTACGCCCAAAGCAACACGTGCGCTGGTATATGCGACGGCTCGCGGCTAGTACGCGGTGACATGTCGTTTTACCTCCTGCAGGGCCGGACGAAGCTTAGAACCAGTGTGCTTCCATGGACTCCTACTTTTGTTAACGACTACACCTTTAGCCTCGTTTTCTGGGTGGAAGATCCCGAGCGCAGCTTGTCCCCGTCCTTCTTTCATGTGTGGTTGAATGTCCGAGGGCCCAACGAAAGGGTCCCCGTCGACTTCCGCTCTTTCCGTATGGACCGAAACGACGGCACAAGGTGGCAGGTCGCGGTCTCGCATTGCTCGTTGATTCACCTCTACGGCTCGCAAGCGTACGGGCTCGCAATCACGAGCAGAACCTTCGTTGACGACCCGTACCAAGGCCTAAGCGTCCTCGGATTTCTTCCATGCTCAGAAATGCAAGACGCATTGAGCTATGTGGGCCAGAAACTAAGCCTCAAAGGGGTGAACGAAGATACGGTGGGGATTCCAATCAGACGGCCGCTAGATAACGTGGGCGAGATTGACCTTCAACTGCGTACTGCGTCTCAATTTGTTGAGCTTGGCAATGGTGAGTCGACGGCATATATAATTTGTATGGCCTTCTATCAAATACCTGACGAAGAAGCACGACCTTCCGCCATACGCTCGGAACGGCGAATTTTTCTGGAAGTGTTTTGCGCCCGGGGCTACACGAGGGGGTGAAGGCATGTTCATGAGCATGGAGTTCTATAGTTACTGACTATGGATAGGTGGTGCAAACAATCATGATTAAGGGATGCATGTTCAGCCCCGCCCAAACCCGGTGGCTTCGCCCGCCACGTAACCAACAAGGAGCTCGGTATCCAACTTGATATGCCATTAATGCGAGCAGGGGTGAAGGGGGAGGTAGCATGAGGTCCGTAGCATATGGGTAGTTGCGGTAAAAGTACCCGCTACAGGTCGAGCCGCGTTTTGGAGAAGGAGATGCGTCGGTGGGTAGTGGTGGATGATTTTCGAAATTTATATTTTCAGCTATTTTTCTACCACTACCCTCCGTCGGCGCGGTGCGCACAGCGGAGTCGACAGGCAGAAGCTCTACGCAAAATTTTGACAGGGTGTTGGAAGGGTGAGCAGGAACTAATCTCCAGTTAGTGTGGTCATCGCCAGGCGTGGGAGGTGGTGAGCTAGCAAGTTCTTCCCCGGCAGTGGGCAGCTCTGCCCGGAGTTGAGTGGACCGCTCGGTAGTTTCCGCACCATCATCCCACCGCACGGTCCACAACTTCGGCCCTACCGACGCAGTAACTAAGCCATACTTCCGGGCACGCTGATGGCGCCTCGAGCCGGGCCATTGGTCCTCTGTAGGGCCTCTGCGAGCCGATAATCTTTGGCCTATCCGGACGTGCCGAGCGGTGCTACCGCGGGGGGTAGATGGGGGCAAAATCGTCGCCATGGCGAATAGCCGCGGCCGGTAACCGGTATTTCTTGAAAAATAAGTTGACTGGGACCTTCTGCACGTTTTGGACCTATTTCTGCAAAGATTGCTTAAATCAGCGGTCTGTTTGGAGGTTCCAAAAATGACCATTTTCTGTGGTACATGTACCACAAACGTGGTACGTGTACCACCAATTCTCCCGAGGCACTAGTATGAGATTACAAAATAATGGTTACCTGTTTCAGAAAAGTAAACACAATGCAGCATCAAAATAAAATAAAAATCAAGACAAACCACCGTTAACTCTTCGCGTCACTTACCCACCAGCCATAAGCTCCGGGAGGGGGGGACACGCGGCAGCATGCACACGTCCGCCTTGCACATCGGATTGAAGGTAATATCTGTGAGTGCTGCGACGTTAGGTCAAGAATTGTTGTCAGTCTTGCACTTGCTTGCGCTTTATTTTGCTTCATCATTCTCGTTTAGTTCGCCCGTCGGCTTGTCAAGTGCTCTGTAAGCTGATTGGAATTTTCATCCGGTGCCAGGGCATCCGCTCGTCTTGGCGGTGGCTAGCACCACGATCGGAATTCAACTTGGTGCATCGATTTGAGCCGATATCAGTGCTACATCAGCCCGTCATGTTCTCAAAGACATGTCGCTCTGTAGGAGACGGTGTGACCGGAGCACACCTCGTTTTCACCGGTCGTCTGGCCGTGACACAGTCGTTATATACGGAACCGTCGAGAGCCAAGTAACGCTGCCAATTAGGAATAGAAGGTTCTAGCTATCAATATCTCGAGCTACATGAAAAAAAAACTGACTATGCTGTTCATGTGTCGACTGTCGAGGAGTACGCAGTATCTTTCCTGACCGGCCTGCCTTTTACCAGCGCCACGGCCAGAGTGAGCCGGTAGCTCCCGTGAACGTCACAGCGTCACAGACCTCAATGTGCAACAAGACGCGTTGCGATACGGCTTTCGGTTGGTATGAGGTAACTACACATGCAGGTGAAAGAAAGCTTCACACAAAACAGAGTAGGCGACAGTTCGTAACATATTGAGTTCCGAGTGTCGCAACCAGCCCGAACTGAACTTTTCTTTACTTAAAACACTGTCTGTGACTCTGTAATCTGGCACCCGAGTATGTTATCCTTCCCTGTGCGCCCTTCATATCGTTAACACGGGGAATGGGTCGTCGTTTCCACACACGCGGTGCTTCAGCCGCGGCTGGTTTCACAGTCTTGGGGAACCGTGGAGGTGCCCATAAAAATGCTTCAAAATACCCACCATCTCGACGACACAGGCACGCAGCGCTCGTCCTATGCAAAGTTACACATTTACCCGTCCTATGCAAGTGCAGCATGATCACTGTCTCTCAACCGCACCATATGAGTTGAGCGTTACCAATAAAATATGCAGTTTCCTTTGAATTTGGATTTAACTCTTTTAAGATAAATTGAGCCCAAGCACCCCATGTGATGCTAATGGCCAAGCCAGTGAAATGACCAGTGAGCAATGATGATAACCCAACTTGTCCATTCACAACGAGGCAGTGGTCTGTGGTCAGAGCCATGTCGAGGGCAGCGTCGACCCTGAACGAATAAATTAATAGGCAGAGTAAGTTAAAGAAAAGGGGGTGTGTGAGCAGAGTGACCGTCTGTGAGTGGTCCAGCTGCAGCAGCAGCACTTGCTGGTACTCTTAATGTGTCTAGTGGATAGGCCCGTTCTACTCGGTCTTTTGAGGCGGCTTTTTGGGACGGTAGTACACGATCTGAGCGAGGATGACGGTGTTGAGTGCGAGCGAGAGGGCATAGTTGTAGACCATCGCCGTGCCGCCCTTCTCCGCGATACTTGTGAACACGCGCGCAGCGCTGCCCGCAAACTGCATAAACATGGTGATTATGCTCAGCTGGCCTGTGCTCTTCTCCCTGAGGTTCTTCAGAATCTGAGGCACCCTCGCCGCTACCACCAGCAGCGCGCTCATCCCATACGCTGTGTCCAGTGCCTCAGCAGGCAACGCGCCCTGCAGCCCCGCCAGCAGGACCCCCAAAAATGCCGCCAGCTTCAACAGGGCCAGCACCTTGCTGGTCTACACCATGACCCACCACCACAGCGTCAGCGCCCCATGTAGATCACGTCAGCTGTCTCCATTTCCAAAATCAAGCATAATTCTAACTAAAGAAATATATTTTTTATTTTCTTATATATAATTTATTGTTTTGTTGGACGGGCGCGCGGGACACCACACCTTGCGGTGGTAGTTTATGAGGCCCAGCAGCACAAAGTTTTGGATGAGGAGCAGCACTGCTTCGCCATAAGCGCTGAAAGGCAGCTGCCGGCTGAGACTGTACAGCAGCCCCACCAGCAGCGCGACCTGCTCGATCTCGAAGCTGCTCGCCGCCAGCCCCTCCGCGTTGCCCGCCGCCAGCACGTTGGCCACCTGCGGAACCTTCACCACCGCCGCGCCCACGACGATGCCGTACCCCAGCGTTTTGGATAGCAGCATCTTCAGTGTCGTGGCCGCTGGTATGTGACCGCCCAGCACCGCCGTCGTGCACTCGCGCAGTAGATCGACATAGCTGGCCATCGCGAACGCCAACACGTGCTCTCGATTCAAAAAAACTCCGACGGCTGAGGGAAATGCGGATCGTGTTATAACGATGGTTTTCTCTTGTGCGAGTGGCAAGTTCCTGCTTATAAGATTTTTTTAGTCCTACGGCCACGAAAAGCTGCCCATACTCGCCTGTGACTCCTGTGAGGACCTTTCGAAGTGTCGTGTCTCACTGCGGCGGAGACCACTTCAAATAAAGGGATGGTCGAAGTGGCAGCGCGGATTGGAGCTTATGGAAATATTCCGGGCGATGCATAAATGCGAAAACAAATAAGAAGCGAATTGGTTTCGGAGCTGCTTTGTTCCGTGGTTTCGCAGCATATCGAAAATGGTACGGGTTCCCGGACCTGTAGTAGTGTGGCAGTACGTATATCTTAAATAACGTAACGATGTATGGGCGGAAAATGCGCGCATGATGCCGGATGTACGTGAACCGTTACGGACAGTTTATTTTCACAATAATAATATAGGAATAAGTCCGGATTCAATCGCCAATCTGGATTACATCTGCGGGCCCAGCAACAGAAAAAGTTGAAGCACGTTCCTATAGAGCTTCTTGTAATTAATACCAGAGCTACCAACAAGAGTAATATCATTGTAAGCTTAAATAATTGTGGCAATGAGCATTTGAATACAACTCATACACACAACTCGCGGGATGGAAATAATAGGCAGACGCACCAGCATTTCTCCAGTGATTCATCTAGGCTGCTGACACAGTAACTGGGGATGCTAACAATCCAAGCGTTGTGTGGCAGAGTGCTTCAGCAGACTGCTGACTAAAGCCTTTGACAGCTACGCGTGGAAACGAGGAAAATTAACAGGAGACAGAGGAAAGTGCCTGGAGAGATACAAACATGCTTCTTGCAAACAAAGCACAAGGAAATATCAAGTAACAAATTAAATTTCTATACCACCATGATGCAATGGTGCAGTTCACAAATGATCAAAGATACGTAAGCGCGATGCTGCTCAGCTTTACTTCACACAAATACCTAAGGATGTCAATGGTCTAAGATCCATACCATCTACAACACTCATATTCTTGCTCCATGACACATCCCAACATCACACCAGTGAACACAGACGGTCAGTCATCTCGCGACAACCGCCGACCCCCCACTCCGCTTCGTCCCTACTGAATTTGTCTTATAGCAGCAAGCGGCCGAGAAAGATCCCATAAATTCTTACAGGACAAAGGTATATATGCACCTTCACAAACAATCAGGGAGGGCTGCATGCCAAGAATATTGCTGCTTCCTCGTCTACCTGTCTGCATGCCTCGCTGCCACCGATTCAACCCTCCGCTGTGCAACATATTGAGTAAGGAATAAATGCATTACGAATAAAAGACGCAGACGGGTGTGTGCAACTAGAATAGGGATCATGCATTGTCGTCCCATTTTCATAAATGATAAAGTATACCAGAAGCTGCTACAGTCACTCCGACCGGATGTTGATCGAAAAAGCCGTGCCATGGCATGGCAAAGTATTCCACCTTGTAACAGCAGGGTGTCCTCCCAGTCCATGCAGCTGGTACAATCTGGCCACCTACAGGGTAGAGTAGTGTGGTGAAGCGTCATCAAGCAAATGTTCTCGCCCCCCCCCCTGTGTGCGAGCGTGGCCGTGTGCTTTGCTTTAAGTGGATGTCATTCCCCTTGTAACTAACCTAACAGCCCCACTACCCCAAGATACTTGAACTACTTCCTCAGATAACGGCATCCCGCACACCGCGCATGATCCAAAGGAATGACGTTTCGAAAACATGCAAGCCCGGGCAGTAAGGTTCATCCCAAAAATACAAACAGGTATGCATTTATGTGGTATGTTTTGGATTTTATCTCGTGGTGAGGGTACCATGATGTCGTTTGCGTCTTGTCCGTGCATCCATTCCCTGAGACTATACGGGTATCTGTCGGCCTGTCCCCAACCACACTCCAATGCCCCCCCCCCCCCCCCCCCCCCCACACACACACACGCCTTTCATGTGACTATCTCCTCTGCAAGGGCCCATAGCTCCATGATTTTCTTCCCTGGTACCATTGCAAAGCTCGGACCGCAGAATTGTGTTCTCAAGTAAAACGAAAAACGTTGGCAGCCGTAGTTCAACATCCTAAATTCACGATCACCTGCATCGCATACCTACTGCACGGTGAGGCTCACAAGCACCGGCATCTGCATGGTGAGGCTCAAAAGCAAGTGCACTTGCATAATGTCAGCCCATCATAAAATGTGAGAAGGACAGCAGTACACACTGGGTCAGAAACTTGTGAAAGAGCACTGTTTGTTGTAAATGCACCAATAGAATTGTGCTGCACGCAAAGGCTGTGCCAGCTGATCATCATGTATTAAGTGAAGCCGAGGCCATATTTCTCTTGGGAGGTTCATAAATAGATAGAGGCCAGAATTAGCACCGTACTTAAAGTCAGTTTATGTCCTTGTCCGGGATAAACGCGCGTGCTCCGTTACTTTTTCCCCTTCCCCTTCCCCTTGGGAGCCGCGCCGCCGTTCAGCATAATGTCGATGCACGTCTGGCAGCCCTTCTTGGAATTGGCATTGTACATGGTCTTGCATTCCTTGCAGCGCTTCATTTGCGGGGCGCCGCCCGACACGGTGGCAACACTGCCGTCGGCCGCCGCGATCGCCGCCTTCGCCTTGGCCGCCTCCGCCTTCGCTGCCGCCTTAGCAGCCTCCTCCGCTTCCTTCGTCGAGTCCTTTGCCCCTACCTCCCACTGCTTGTCTCGCCTCTCGACCTTCTTAGCATGTGCAGCCTGATCACGTGTTAGCAGGTTCGACCTTAGCGCGCGGCAAAGCTGACCGGAGAGGTCAGCGCAAAGCTCGAAGTTTAACAACGTCAGTTTTGTGTCGTCACCTCTTCCTTTTCTCGCTGCGCCGCCTTAGCCTGTTCTTTGCTCTCTTCCCGCCCCATAGTAATAGGCTAGTACAAGGTCTGACACAGCCTGATAGCTCCGAATGTGTATGGATTCTATGCCGGAATGGTGCCAAGTCGAACTCGGATTGCGCAATTGTCATCTTCCGCCGTCGTCGCTCGGTGAGCCCCTGACCGATTTGCCTAGATGTACTCGTACCCGTATGAATATATTCATAAAAAGGAATGTGGCGAATAGACACCGGTCATTATGCCTGACCGTAATGACGTGGAATAAATTCAGGACATGTCCGGCGATGAAGTGACCGATATTAATACGCCTCAATCTTCTTATTTCATTTTGAAAAGAAAATTGGCCGATTACATCAAAGGATTAACCGACTGCAGCTGCGCACAAATATAATTATATCGGTCTCGGCGTGGGTTTTATTAATCTCAGAATCGGGAGCCCCGGCCATCACCGGGATACCCGCCACCGTCAGCGGATGCCTTTCCCTTCTAAGCGGGTCCGTGACGGTATGGCATGAAACTGTATACATCGCTATAGAACTGTTGACCCGGTAGAGGTGTCGCGACAGCAAGCTACGTCTCCGATGAGCTCCTTTGCAGACTGATTACCCGTTCGGCGACTGCGCACAGCATTTGGATATTTACCTCATCTGTGGAGTTTTTACACGGCAGTGTGGTCCTCACTTACTACGAATAGTCAGGCGGAATCTCGCACACTGAAAAACGCAAAGCTTGACATCGCTCACATCTAGCCGTGGGTTGAGACTCCTCGAGGCAGCCACGATAGCTCCCGCTGGCGTTTTCGAAACAGCCACCTTCACAGCAGCAGGAGGCAATAACTGTGTTTGTGCGTTTGAATGCTCCAAACCAATTATATCACCCTTCTGCCAATACAAAATGAGTTGGCGCTATGGGAGAGGGGGGCGCGCACACACACATACACACACACACACACACACACACACACACACACACACACACACACACACACACACACACACACACAAAATGACACTGGTATATTATTGACAGTATAGACAAGCAAAGAACTTTACATTGTTCTCCAAAAAAACACATTTATTGCGATTTGATTATTTACCTGGACTCAATCGATTACAGGAAACACTGTGGGGACGTGGGCAGGGGAAAAGGGGGGGAACCAAGAGAGCAAGAGTGATAAGAGGGTAACGGAATTCAAGGCACGATACTTACCTGGACTCGACTCTGAATTGTCAACAGTTATTGGCAAACTTATCAAAAGTTATTGACTCTAAATATCAAGCGCTATTGAAAAATAAAAAACTACACATTGTCGGAGAAACATCAACATTTGTCCAATAAGGATTTCAGGTGTACTCGACAACCGACAAGCGAATGTTTCAACTGCTCCACATGGGATTCACCCACACCTTCCACAATAATCCGGAGCAGGAATACTATCCGGCAGGTCCGAGCACGCCGCTAGCGCAACACTTGCTTCATAGGCTCGCATGATGTCCAAAGTGTGTTGTAGCAATGACTTCACCGATTAAAAGTCGCCGCGATTTCGTATAATTTCTGCGGTAACCTCCGTCAGAGCTCGTCGGCGGCAGTAAAAATGCATCCCAGTTTGATTACCCGAGGTGTTTCCATTTCATTTCGTTTTTGATAGCTGCACCGCAAGCATTGAAGAAAAAGCCCAACGCCCGAGCGCACTGCATTGATAGCACGCGCTGTATGATATGCTATGCTATGCAAGGTACGCGCGCACGCAGCATTTGGATTTGTTGTGCTGTCTGTCTTGAAAAAAACGGATGACGACCGTGGTTGGGTTAGGACATGCGTGTTACACAGTTGTTGCATAATCGTCAGCTCAAGCTAAGTTTCCGGTAGGAGCTGTTGGCTTTTGAAAAAATTGCACTTGAAGCACTTTGCGCGGGGCACTGGCGAATGAGGAGGGAGTCTATGATATGTTTAGATATTCGACACACTGCATTTCGTGATAAACAGAATATTTTGGCAATTTTGGTGGCGCAGTAGGTGCTACCCGGCCTACATCCAACACACGTTTTGACATTTCCATGCACACACCTCAAGGGACTACCATGCACCAGAGAAAAGTGCCTCATAGCTGAGGGGCAGGCGTAACGAAGTCCAATGCTGTGTGTCACATAAAAGCAACGTCAACTGACGGGGTAAATAGTTTTAACATAAGAAAATGTGAGTGCACGTATGGCCCCAAACTCAACAAGTGAACACATTGCCTGGTATAAAGCAAGTCACGAAAAACATTGTGATTACAAATGATATTTATATGAAAAGACCAACAAAATGTCTGGGACGGAAATGGGGGCATGTCACTTGGTAACACGTTTATGGAGAGTTGAAATACGGCCTGACGGACGCTACACCTAGTAAAGGGTGCCAAAGACCTCCTACCACGTTCGTCCTCCTCTCATGTTGAAGGCCTGCGCCTCCCAATACGCCCTCTGCATAAGCACACAGAGTTTTGTGAGGAACTAGCAGGTGCGTATCAATCACAGCAGATTAAGAGATAAGAGATGTTGGCCTCAAAGGGTGTGGCGAGGTACTTACTTTGCGAGGCTATACAGAAAGAACCATGTCACACAAAGCCCAACGACTCCCGCGTATGTGGCTGCCGCAATCCAACCACCAAAGTAGAGCTGCAAAACAGACACGAGAGGGCTGTAGTTGACGGTAGGAGGGCATTCGATCGAGAAATTAGTGGTGGATGAGTGGGGGGAAAGTGATGCATGTGTGTGCCCGCACCATAGGAATGATACACACAAAGAACGGCAGCCATGACCACAGCACCGCCCAAACACTGACGAAGCGCCCCTGCACACACATATGGAATTATAAAGTACTTGTTAGGGCACTGCTATCGCCAGCGAAAAGAACTAGCGAAGGGAGATTGATGACGAGGTAGGCATGAAACTGAAAGAGGGAGGAGAGGGAGAAACACGCGCCTTGAAAAACACCAGAGCCGCCAGAATCACTGCATTCCACGCGCTGCTGCCCCCATATCGCATGCTGTTTAAAAAGTGTACCACAAACTCGTGACAGTTGTTGCCACAAAAGTTGAACCTCGCCTGACGAAACACCTACAGTTGCGCAGTCACAGCATGCAATGATGACCCCGATAGAGTATGAGCGTCACACCGTTGAGCTGTGGGGAGGTCACAAAATAAATGAATGCAGTCCAAGACACATACAAAACAGGGGAGAGGGCTTACTCGTGCGGTGTCCTCCAGTGCTTTGTCCCATTGCTGATCAATGCCTCCACCATTGTGCCCGCCCTCGTCGATGAATGACGCCCTCCCTGGTGACATATACAAGTACCTGCACGGGTCGTGGCATAACGCAGCGCGTCGTTCATTGCGCCGCACGCTCACGGCGATAAACCAGCGGTGAAAAGATTATGATAGGGTAGTTAGATGAGCAGGCAGGAGGGGCAAGGAGGTGCCTGGTTGTCCTGCCGAAGGCCATGTTATCAACGGAGACAGTATACGACGGCCCAAAGTCGAGAATGACGCCCTGCGAGGTGCAGACGGCGGTGTGGCCGATGAAAGGGAAGAGCCACGTGACGATTGGGATGGGCGTCCACCTGCGTGTTCAATGTAGTGGCACCAACACAACATGCATGCTGTGAGTGCTGCTCCATGCATGTCCTTTATTTCCCCATTCATTTGAGTTCCTGGTAAAGTGTCGAATATTTTTATGTAAGCAAGTTCCTATTCCATTTATTGACGTTAAAAAATGTTACATTCAAAGTTATCATAATCAGAAAACCTACAAATTGTGATACTGAACATATTATCAATAGCGATATAAAACTGAAAATTAATTCAAAATATAATAAATAAATCATTACTGATTCATATTCATTTACATAGTGATTTATAAAGCGGAATAAAACTGAAACTTAATTTAACTTATAATAAATAAATCAATACTGATTCATATTCATTGTTTATATAGTCAGTTTGGAGACACTACGTCAACGACTCGATGTGCTGTTCCCACCAGGGAATTGCAGGACTGCGGTAGTTCTTATTCCACTCCTTAGCGATACCATTAATAATGCCTGCTGTGGCGATATGTATCCTTGGCGACGAGCCTGTGCGCCTCATGTCATCTGTCGGACACATGCCTGTTGTATAGGACATAATGCACGCGCACTCTGCTGTACCGTATCCACAAATGACCCATCATATATATACATCGCCGAAACAGCATTTAACGCAGCTACCGTCCGCTAGGTAAACCAGGAATTGGGAGATTACACGACGCAGAATGGAAAGCGCGCGGCCACTGGGTTGACGCTCGGCGGCTTGTCCGGTTTCGTGGATGTGTCAAGCCTTTTGTCAAGCCCGGTGCCTGACTCAGCGGATGCACGACTTTGAAGGGCGGGGCTCTCTACTTGCTCCACGGAGCGTGCCATATTGTCAGCAGGCTGCTCTGTTGTGAAAACGCAGGAAAATTAATTGCATTGTGTTCGGATGCTTCCCCTCACTTGAATTTCGTCACGCGGTTTCTCGCGAGGTCAGGCAATAAGGTGTTACCGCCTGCAGGATGCCTCGTGCCTGAAATAGACGATGCTCTGCTGATGCTCTGCTGTCGGAAACTATAAAACGGAGGGCTGCAGCAGACGTAGCACTCCTTTCGCAACCGTCGCGCTACTGGCTTCAATAGAGTGCATTTTTTGTGGCCTACTTGAGGCGTCGTGCCGTATCTGACAAGACTACGCTACCTACCGCTACAGAGTCGATAGCTTCAGGCTGCGTCGTCTTTCGCGCGAGTATCCTCATCATTATTTATTATTGCGCGTGGCGAGGACTCTTCGCGTCGTCCGTTGAGTATACTCACAATTATAAGTATTTAATCTTTCGCACTGGTACCAGTATTTATCTCTACCCCGTTACTTACTCACCCGTACCGGTAAAGATGATGCTGGATATTAAAACCCTATAGACCTGAACCTTTCCGCCATCCGCGAAAGATATCTTTTGGATATGCATTTTTCATAATAGCATTTATTTATTTTGCAAATGGCGGGAATTTGCGGTTCGAATTTTGCGATTTGTTTTTATTACCATCTTGCAAAATGGCGTTATAGATAGTAAATCCGAAATATACCGGGATAAATCGACTTTAAATTTAATTGTGGTTTATCTTCAAAGGCCCCATTCTGACCGTAGAAACTCAAATCAAATCTCAGGGTGGCGCAGCCTGTGTACCGCGAACACTACGGCGAGAACACTCGGGCGCGTGTAGTAGCTGCGCCGAGCTAGTCGCTACCCCGGGGGTATTCCCATCTGTGAGCGGAGAAGCGATAGGATCCCGCCACCGCACTCTAGGCACCCTGTGGGCAATATAAGGTTACGTAGGTTTAGTGGCGTGGCTTAGGCTGCCGTGCACGGCATGGACACGCTGCGGGCGACTGCGTGGTACGGGTGGGTAGAGATTACGATACGTACTAGTTCTCTAATTCAAATTAAAATACTTGCGGTCATAATCCGGCCCTCGAATAAGATTAACTGCAATGGAATTAAAAATCGTTGTCTTCCCGGTCCATTTCGGACTATACCGCCATTTCGCAAGCTGCCGCCGGCATTTATCCCCATTTGCAAAAAACTCCTAAAACATTTCAAGAATAAAAAGCATCGGATGAAATCACAAAGTAAATGGCAATAGTCGTCTATCAATCACCAGCAAAAAAAGAGATAATTGACAATGGAATAAATGCTACAATAAATGTCCGTGTCACATTTTTCGTTTAGTACATGTCTGACACATCTGGCGAGGGCCAAAATCTTAACTTGCTCGCAAAAGTTACAATTGTTGAACCGCGGATTGTTCAGAAAATACGATAAATTCACAAAATAGGGGATGCTCCTACTCTAGAATAGAAAGGCTAAAGCGTCGAAGGAAAGATTCCGAACGAAAGCAGCGTACCCAACCCAACACCCCGCAACAAAGAATCCGCGAGGATTGTCCGCAGAGCGTCCAAAACACCCTTTTGCCGCTATGTCCCTAAGAACATCATCCCCCAAAAGCGCCGAACGGCGTGAGGAGTAGCTCGGAAGTAGCATGGCGTCACTGACAATGTATGAACGGAACAAAGCTACGCGCCACAGTCGCACCCAACCCAGGGAAACATGCACCTCAAACCACGCCACAGTCATGAATAGAGTCACGATTGTGAAATGCTGATTATGCTTAGCATTCGATAGAGTGCGATGACTGACGGCCGAGTCTGGCATAGTCAGGGAACGCGACTCAGTGACGCCACCATCATATTGGGCGCCACCTTTTGCTTCTTGCACATATTAATCAAAGGAAAATTACATCACATTTGAAGACATGTGCGGTTGGGTACTTTATTTATAGAACAAGTCATTTTCTGGTTCTTATTATTCAGATGCGTTTTGATTACTTGGTAAAAATAGACTGGTGTGCGCTGGTGTGCAGTGAGAACATGCGAGAGGAAGAGAGCTGACCGTGTGACAGGGCAGCACTAATGAATGTGCAACATTGATGCGCAGAGTTTTCCCAAAGAATGTTAAATGTGTTACTTACATGAATTACCTTTCCAAAACGATGAGGAGCACCTTCCATCGGAGCACCCCAACCCACGCTGCAAGTCTCACCACGGTAGGCGACGACGGCTCACAGCTCCAGCATGGCGGCTTCGCTGCCTGGACAATCTTCACCCACCGCCGCTCTTGCCTCATCTCCGCGGCCCTGACCCTCCCCAGCGCACTCTGCACAAACAATCGACCATCATGAGAGCGTCGCTTCGCCTGGCGACACACTTCAACGGGGTGAAACGCGCGTGTGTACTGAAAGTGAGTACTTCATCTTGGGTACCAGTACCAGTATCTTACCAACCCGTACGGATAAAGATGCTGGATATTTAAACCCTAGACCTGAACATTTCCGTCATCCGCGAAAGATGTCTTATGAATATATATTTTTCATAATAACAATATTTTGTTTTTTGCAAATGGCGGTAATTTTCCGGTATAATTTTGCAATTTGTTTTTATTACAATCTTGCAAAATGGCGTTATGGACAGTAAATCCGAAATATACCGGGATACAACGACTTAAAGGTTAATTGTGGTTTATCTTCAAAGGCCCCATTCTGACCGTAGAAATTCAAATCAAATCTCAGGGTGGCGCAGCCTGTGTACCGCGAACACTACCTATCGTACATCGGGTATAGTATTGTACGGGCGTACAGTGAAATACATATTTTTGTCGACCGCGTCGAGTGACACCCAAACGTCCGAGAATTTTAGAGCCCTTAAAGCTACATGCTCCACACACGTCCCTTTTGGTCTGATATGGTCGCCGGAGGCAGCAGTTAACCGAGTGGCGCCGGCAGTAAGTCGGCATCCGGCGCCATCACGGCGGAACGCCCAGTGAACCTATATCTCGCCAAGCTTCTCATCACCCTATGCTCAAAACGCAAACTCTAGGGCAAAGCTTTATTTCTGTGGTCGTTTAGGTCAAGGACGACCCGCTGTGGGCGGCACGGGGTGGGTGTGCGCTGCGCAACCGTCGGGCCATGGAGGATAACCCACGGTACGCCCGTACAACGGCCCGCCGATATTCTTTCGGCGTCTCACATGCCCGTCGATCTTGCTACTGGTGAGTTCTTGCACGCATATTTTGGGGCAAGGTAGTAGTACGCACATATTAAAAGGCTAACGCGGCGGAGAGATGACTCCGTGTGGTTCTGTTGGCCGCGCCTATCGCTATAATTGCCCGGTGGGGGCCCAACCGGCCGCCATCAGGTGGTCAGCAACGTGAGCGCTTAAGCAATCCCTAGGGCAAGTGCTAGGACAAACAATAACACCACATTCGCTGCAAGTATTCCGTATTCTTCTCACTTGCAGGTAGGCCCCCTGAGCCGGGGTGTTTGTTTCGAGCGGCACGCCGCACGTACGCTAGTCAATTGAGGTGGAGCGGTGGTGATGGTGACAGGTGTGGCGGCGCCATCGGACATCCGCCGACCACCAACTTCTAATGAGCTCTTTGTATACACATGGGCCCTCGTATCCTGTACGGAAATGATCCATTGGCAAATTTTCGCTTCTGTGTGCTTAGAATTCTGAAGCAGTGTACGGGCGTACAGTTAACTGTACGGGCGTACAGTGCCCATAGTTCGATAGCTACGGCGCGAACACTCCGGCGCGTGTAGTAGCTGCGCCGAGCTAGTCGCTACCCCGGGGGTATTCCCATCTGTGAGCGGAGAAGTGATAGGATCCCGCCACCGCACTATAGGCACCCTGTGGGCTATATAAGGTTACGTAGGTTTAGTGGCGTGGGTTGGGCTGCCGTGCGCGGCATGGACACGCTGCGGGCGACTGCGTGGTACGGGTGGGTAGAGATTACGATACGTACTAGTACTCGAATTAAAATCAAAATTAAAATACTTGCGGTCGTAATCCGGCCCTACAAAAAGATTAACTGCAATGGAATAAAAAAACGTTGTCCTCCCGGACCATTTCGGATTTCGGATTTTTTTCCGGACCTATACCGCCATTTTACAAGATGCCACCGGCATTTATGGCCATTTGCAAAAAAACTCTAAAAACAATAGAAGAATAACAAGCATTGGAAGTCACAACGCGAATGACAATAGTCGTCTATCAATCACCAGCAAAAAAAGGAAGAATTGACAATGGAACAAATGTAACAATACATGTCCGTGTCCGTGTCGTCATGCACGTCGTTTTTTTTAACATATTTCGTTAAAGTATATGTCTGACACATCCGCAACACCAAAATCCCTAACTTCCTCGCAACAATAACAATTGTAGAACCGCGGATTGCTCAGAAAATGCAATTAATTTATGAAATGTGGGATGCTCCTACTCTAGAATAGAAAGGCTAAAGCGTGGAAGGGGAGATTCCGAACAAAAGCAGTATACCCAACACTCCGCGAGGATTGTCCGCAGAGCATCCAAAACACCCTTTTGCCGCTATGTCACTAAGAGCATCATCCCCCAAAAGCGCCGAGCGGGGTGAGGAGTAGCTCGGAAGCAGCATGGCGTCACTGACAATGTATGAACGGAACAAAGCTACGCGCCACAGTCGCACCCAACCCAGGGAAACATGCACCTCAAACCACACCATAGTCATGAATAGAGTCACGATTGTGAAATGCTGATTATGCTTAGCATTCGATAGAGTGCGATGACTGACGGCCGAGTCTGGCATAGTCAGGGAACGCGACTCAGTGACGCCACCATCATATTGGGCGCCACCTTTTGCTTCTTGCACATATTAATCAAAGGAAAATTACATCACATTTGAAGACATGTGCGGTTGGGAAAATTACTTACAGAGGAAGTCATTTTCTGGTTATTATTATTCAGATGCGTTTTGATTACTTGGTAAAAACAGACTGGTGTGCGCTGGTGTGCAGTGAGAACATGCGAGAGGAAGAGAGCTGACCGTGTGACAGGGCAGCACTGATGAATGTGCAACATTGATGCGCAGAGTTTTCCCAAAGAATGTTTAATGTATTACTTACATGAATTACCTTTCCAAAACGATGAGGAGCACTTTCCATCGGAGCACCCCAACCTACACCGCAAGTCATGGACTCCGTGGGGCGCCGATGCAAGTACCGGTAGAGTAGCCCCTGTTGGGATTGCACCGGAAGACATTCTGTATTTATGTCAGCAATTATGTCAATGAGATGAAAATGCGAAAGAGTTACGTCGGAAATGCGTGTATAAATTGTGGATATAGCGGACACACACTCACACGCACACACACACACACACACACACACACACACACACACACACACACACACGCACACGCACACACACACGCAACACCCCGCAACAAAGAATCCGCGAGGATTGTCCGCAGAGCATCCAAAACACCCTTTTGCCGCTATGTCACTAAGAGCATCATCCCCCAAAAGCGCCGAACGGCGTGAGGAGTAGCTCGGAAGCAGCATGGCGTCACTGACAATGTATGAACGGAACAAAGCTACGCGCCACAGTCGCACCCAACCCAGGGAAACATGCACCTCAAACCACACCACAGTCATGAATAGAGTCACGATTGTGAAATGCTGATTGTGCTCAGTATTCGATAGAGTGCAATGACTGACGGCCGAGTATGGCATAGTCAGGGAACGAGACCCAGTGACGCCAACATCATATTGGGCGCCACCTTTTTTTTGTACATAATAATAAAAGAAAAATACATCGCCCTGGCCAGCACATCTGAAGACATGTGCTGTTGGGTAGTTTATTTACAAAGAAAGTCATTTTCTGGTTCTTATTATTCAGATGCGTTTTGATTACTTGGTAAAAACAGACTGGTGTGCGCTGGTGTGCAGTGAGAACATGCGAGAGGAAGAGAGCTGACCGTGTGACAGGGCAGCACTGATGAATGTGCAACATTGATGCGCAGAATTTTCCCAAAGAATGTTAAATGTACTACTGACATGAATTACCTTTCCAAAACGATGAGGAGCACTTTCCATCGGAGCACCCCAACTTACACCGCAAGTCTCACCACGGTAGGCGACGACGGCTCACAGCTCCAGCACGGCGGCTTCGCTGCCACTACAATCTTCACCCACCGCCGCTCTTGCCTCATCTCCGCGGCCCTGACCCTCCCCAGCGCACTCTGCACAAACAATCGACCATCCTGAAAGCGTCACTTCGCGTGGCCACACAGTGCAACGGGGTGGAGCGCGTGTGGGTACTTAAAGCGGAGGGGGGGTTACTTGGCAAGGCTGTAGAGGATGAACCAGATGACAGCCAGAATCACAGTCCCACCATACACAGCCGCCGCGATCCACCCACCAAAGTAAAGCTGCAGCACAATCACCCGAGAGGGAACTTTAGCTCTCCGCATGGGAACTGGCCCTCCGGGTGAGATACAGAGAAAGGGCGGGAGTGTGCTCACCACTGGAACGGCAATCATAACAAATGGTAGCCATGACCACAGCACCGCCCCAATGCTAACAAATCGTCCCTGCGCACACGCCGGCCGTGTCCTCAGAGCCATGCCGGGTGATTTAGCTGCCCCAGGGAGGGCAATGAGGGGGGTGAAGCGTGCAGCCCTTACCTTGAAGAGCATCAGTGCTGCCAGAGTCACCATATTCCATGCGCTGCTGCCCCCATACTGCATGCTGTTCAAAAAGCTCGCCACAAACTCGTGACAGTTGTTGCCACAAAAGTTGTACATCAGCTGACCATACACCTGCACACGCAATCATGATACACATGCAACATGATACTCACTGCCACGCGCACCCCCTGGAGGTATTGACAAGTCACTGAAGTAAGGCAGTGAATATGATTAAAACTGAAAGTGGGAGTTACTCGTGCGGTGTCCTCCAGTGCCTTGTCCCATAGCTGATCCACACTCCCACCTCTCTGTCCGCCCACCTCAATGAATGATGCCTTCCCTGGTGGCATGTACATGTACCTGCATGGTCCCTCCCACCATCGGGTAGCACATCACTCCATGCTTTCCTCTCTCACTGCTGCAGCATCACATGGAAAGCAGGTGCAAAGGAGGGGAGAGAAAGGGGAGGGGGTGTGCCTGGCGGTCCTCCCAAACGCCAGGTTATCGACTGAGACAAAGTAGGGGCCGGCGAAGTCGAAGATGACGCCCTCGGAGCTGCACACGCCCATGTGGCCGATGAAAGGGATGAGCCAGGTGATTAATGGGATGGGCGTCCACCTGCGAGCCCAGTGTGGTGTCAACGCCGAAGACAGTACTTTATACCCTAAACCCTAAAAAACACCGATCCGGAGCGACTCGCCCATCGCATAAACACCACACAGCTCGAGCGCGCGTGTTATGAGCCTTTCAGTTCTCTGTCAGTGTCTGCTCCATGTCACACGTATTCAAGAAACTTTGTTGCAGCGGCACGTATTGGGGAAGAAAGGGTGAGTACACGACGCAGAAGGGGAAACGCGCGGAGGTCGGGTTGACGCTCGGCGGCTTCTCCGGCTTTAAGGTCGTGTCGAGCTCTGCATTGGAGTCCACGCCGCTGGGGTGACCTTGCCACACAGGGGTGTCTGGCTCCACGGAGCGCGCCATGACTACCTGAACCGGCGCCTCGAGGTGATCTGCTTTGGACTGCCGCTGCTTCGTCGTCGCTTCGGAGTCAAAGAAGCGACGGCGCATGTGGTGCTTCTGGCAATAACCACTTCAAGGAGTGCGAGTAGGTCTGATAATCAAGTGGGACCAGCGTAGGGAGGGCTGCAGTATTTCGCTTGTGCGCATCGCGTCGGGGCAGTGCCAGTGCAACTTTACCTGTGTGATGGGCCTTGCGACTCGCGAACTCACTAGCTGTAACAAACTCACTCCTGACTCTCGCCACGTTTTATTATATAAATCTTGTCAGATTGATTTGAATCTAGAGGTTTGCATATCCGATTTCCATGCGTACGGGACAGTAACACTAGCGGTTACTATCACCGTTAAAAGGCGGCGCGTCGCACTTGCAGGGCAACCGCCTCGCCTTGCAGTTAGACGCAACCAACGACCAACGACTTCCCCAACGGTCAGCTCTAGCTACCCCGAGCCTTATAAGCCGTAGCTAGCCACGAGCCTAGGCACTCTCTGCTTTCGCGCTCAGCCAATCTAGGCTTCGCGCGAATGCAGTCTCGACTCTCGTAGTCGAGCGGGGTGTCAGTTTTACCATTCGTCCCATGCGCACTCGAGCATCACGCGACACTTCCCCTCGTTCAGCTACGCAGTTCCACAACATGCAGCCTGAGCAGTCTACGTCCGCCGCTGCGGCCGACCCTCACGCTACCTCACTCGAACAACGCACCGCCGAACAGATTCGTACGGCAGTTTTAGCATCGGAACAACGGATCACTGAGCAGTTTTTGGCGGCTAACGTTGCATTACTCGCCCAGCTCCAGTAAACGACAGCTACACCTGCTATTACTGATCAACAGCAATCCATTCCCGCCGACGCGACCCCAGCGACGGAGGGTGGTAAGGCGGCCCTTGAGCCACCTATCGACCTGCTTGACGACGAACCCGACCCCTCCGCGTCCGATTTCGTCGACTTCGCCTACTACGGCGAAGTCATTCCGGCCGGCCTCGAACGTCCCCCTCGCGACGTCGAGGAGCCACGTCTGTGGACTCTCACGGACGACACCGCCCGGGCTCTAAGCGACAAACGCACCCAATCGGCATACGACGAGTACCTACACATCGGTTGCTACGCCTTCTTCGACAGTTGCGCCAACGCGGCAATTGGCGAGGCTTTGGACACGCTGTCGCACGGCCCACCTCTACCGACAGAGCAGGCGGAAGCGATTGCCCTCATCCGAGCGGGTCATCGCACCCACACAGCGACGGAGGAGGCCGCCCGTACTCGATTGGGCTCCCTCCTCACCAAGGGCGGACAAACGAGCACAGACGCGGACCGCGTTTATGCTGAACTGGCTCACGAGCGTTTCTGCCGACCACGCCCTACCGCGGTCTCCGGCCCACTGGATGCGCTTCGCCAAGAGTTCATCGACCGCACGCTGGAAGTCAGCCTACACGCCGCTAGCAAGGCGGCCGCCGGAGCCGCCTTCGCTAAGGTCACACCGGATAAGCCTACCGGCCCCGATGCGCGAGCCCGCAAGGCCGCCGCCGACAAACGCAAGGCCGCCGCAGCAGCAGCGGCCGCAGCCCGCGCTACCCCTCCCCTCAAGCCGACCGACCCGGCTAAACCCTCGACCAAGAAATGACGGTGTAGCCCGCCGCGCCGATTCCTGCTCCCCGACATCTACCTTCATGCGCCACCGCGTGCGTCGACGATGGCGGGAGTGGGAGCGCATCGGCGCGAGCGGCCAAGCTCTAAGTTGGATCCACCATGGTGTCCGAGTGAAGTTCAAGCACGGCTTACGCCCCAAGCCCTTCAACCACGGCATCTCTATGCTAGACGCGACACCGGCCCAACTCGAGTTTCTAAACTCGGAACTCCCACGCTTCGAGGCATGCGGTGCGTGGGAGCGAGCAAACAACCCTCGCTACGTTTCCCGGATGTTTTTGGTCCCAAAACCCGGATGCAACCAATGGCGGCTGGTTATCGACCTTCGCGAACTCAACCGTTACTGCTCGACCTTCAACATGACATGCGAGACGCTCAAGCACCTACGTCACCTCTCGCGTCCGGGCGACTACTTCGTCTCCCTCGACCTTGCCGACGGGTACTACACCCTTGGCATCCGGGAGGAAGACCGAGACTACTTCACGGTCAACTACCGGGGCACGCTATGGCGCCTCGCATGCTTACCGATGGGTTGGTCATGCTCGGCTTACTATTTTTGCAAGCTCACACAGGTGTTCACGAACCACCTACGTCGCCCCCCACCTCCCGCGTCGGCGGCTACGCCACCCTACGCTGGCCGGCCTACCAAGCGCTTCCTTCGAAACGCTCGCTGGCGCGGGACCCGTCTCCTCCCCTACATGGACGACTTCATGTTCTTGGCCGACTCTTACGACGACGTCTCACTACTTCGACAGCGCGTCCAGGACATGCTCGACAGCCTCGGCCTACAACGCAACCCCAAAAAGGGTGTCTGGACTCCTACACAAGTGGGCGACCATTTGGGTCTAACGGTGGACCTCCAACGCGGTATGCTTCGCGCCCCTACCGCGAAACTTCAACAGCTCGCTCAGCAGGCCTCATCGCTGCTCGGTCGAACAGCGTCGAACGCCCGGTGGCTACCCACACGACAGCTAGCGGCCTTCGCGGGGAAGGCCCAGTTTCTCTACCTCGCCATCGCCCCAGCACGGTTCTTTTTGCGAGAGCTCCACAACGTGTTAGCCACACGGGTTGGGTGGGGAGGACGCGTCCGCCTCACCCACCAGCTCCGCCGCGACCTCGAATGGTGGCGCACGGTACCCACACAACACAACGGCCGGTCGATCTACAAGCCGATCGAGACCGCCTATCTTCACGCCGACTCAAGCGACTACGGTTGGGGCGCCGTTCTGAACGAGGACTCCAATTACCAAGCCCGCGTTTTTCGGTCCGCTACCGACCGCCTTCAACACATTACGTGGAAGGAACTCCGCGCGGTGCGTCACGCAGTGGAATCTTTCCTACCACAGCTCCGAGGCCGGCAAGTCCTCCTACACGAAGACAACACGCCGGTGGTCGCCGCCTTCACCAAAGTAACCTCGCGGTCACCCGTCATGATGACCGAGCTCCGTCGTCTATGGCTCCTCGACAGCAACGTCACCAACATCCGGCCACGCAACATCCGCTCGGCGGCCAATATTTGGGCCGACACGCTAAGCCGCGAGATGGACTACGAGGACTGGCAGCTCAACCCTCGGGTCTTCGCCCACCTTCAGCGCCGGTGGGGCCCTCACACGATCGACCGTTTCGCTTCTATGCTCAACGCACAACTGCCCCGCTTCAACGCTCGTTGGCGAGACCCCCTGTGCGAAGACATCGACAGCCTACACCTTTCCGACTAGGCCTAGCGACGCGAGAACAACTACTGCAACCCCCCCAGGTCTGCCCTCCCAGCCCTGGCCGCAAAACTCGCTCAAGCTCAAGCCGCGGCTATTGTCATCGCGCCCTTCTGGCCAAACAAACCATGGTACCACGCGTTCGCCCGGTTGGCCACCGAAACTCTTCACTTCCCGGCGACACGCGACCTATTCTTTCCCGGCAGGCTCGGCAAGCCCGACGGGGTCGGACCTCCCGCGTGGAGCATCGTGGCCTTTCGGCTCTAACCCCCGCGTGGTTCTACACCCGACGCGGAGCGATTGGCCGGGCACTACGCCCGAACCGATTAAATGCTCCTGTACCGCGCGAGACGCCTCTGCGTATAGGACCGCCTCGCTACTGCCTGCGCCTCGGAACAGCACCGGCGCCCTAGTCCGCCGATCTGGCTGAAACTTTTCAAGACCTCCTAGGATCATACCAGCTAGGGGTTGCGGCGGTCGCTCTACTCAGCAAATCGCTAGCGCCCTCTACGTACGCGAACTACGAAAGTGCCCTGCGGCAATTTTTTATTTTTTGTACACAGGAAAATATCGCCCCGCTACATGCCACTCCGGCCACAATGGTACGCTACACAGCGTGGTTAGCCCTGCTCGGGACAGTCGCCGGCGGCTCGCTGCAGCCCTACTTCTCAGCGGTTAATAAGTTCTTTCGCGACCACCAACGCCAACCTATTGCCGTGGGGGAGCTACTCGCTGACGCCCGTCGGGGCCTCGAAATGCTACAACACCGCCTCGTCCCGCTCACCTCGCGCCTCCCGCTACCCGCACCCGTTGCCCTCGCCATCTTATTGGCCGCCGACACTCTACGCCGCACCCTCCAGTGGACCCATGCTGCCCTCCCTCAGCTACAAAGTTTCAGAGCATGCTTAGCGGTTTGCGTCAATTACACCTTTTTCTGCCGCGCAGAAACTGGCGCCCGCTGCCAGACAGGCGACCTAATGGTCGACAAACCTTCGCAACAAATCTGTCTATTCGTACGCAAGTCTAAGGGCGACCAGCGCCGCGACGCCAGCGACAAGCCCGTCCTCGCTATCCATGTAGCTGCCAACCCAGTCCTCGCGGACCTGCTCGACTACTACACGGAGCACCGCGCCTTATTCTGCAAAAAAATCTACAAACGGCCACCCCCGCTCGCCTTCTAGAGCTTCTCACCTGCTGAACCTTCCGCCGATTGGGGCGCCGCGTCCACCATCTCCGCCTGGCTCTCCCTCGCCCTCCTCGCAGTCAACACGTCCGCGCCCGCCGGATTTAAATGGACATCGCACAGCCTACGGAAAGGCGCGGCGTCCGCTGCCAGCTGCATCGGCGCGCCCCTCCCCGTAATCAAATATATGGGTGGCTGGGCCAAGAGCAGCTTTGTGACTAAAGGAAAGTATATTGACCCAACCATGACCCCAACCCTTGTTGCTTGGCGGTTCTTCGGCTAGCTCACTCCGCCCCCCCCCCGCAACACTAATTTTGGCTGTGCAAGCCTTTGGCTTTAGGTTACTGGCAAAACGTGCCCTAGGGTAAATGGTCAGATTGATTTGAATCTAGAGGTTTGCATATCCGATTTACATGTGTACGGTACAGTAACACTAGCGGTTACTATCACCGTTAAAAGGCGGCGCGTCGCACCTGCAGGGCAACCGCCTCGCCTTGCAGTTAGACGCAACCAACGACCAACGACTTCCCCAACGGTCAGCTCTAGCTACCCCGAGCCTTATAAGCCGTAGCTAGCCACGAGCCTAGGCACTCTCTGCTTTCGCGCTCAGCCAATCTAGGCTCCGCGCGAACCCACCCACCCATCCCTAGAATCCTGCGCTAATCGACCCCCAGACCCTGCCTATGGGTGTCTTTTGGCCAAATTGTAAGCAATATGAAATCTTTGGCAAAACGTGCCCTAGGATAAACTTATTAAATCCGTATCCGTCTCCGCAGTAGTCATAAAAATACTACATTCGCATTAAATATGTGTTTATTTAGCCTTTAGGTCCTTCTACAGCCGGATGACCTAAATATGTGTATATTCAGGTCTCTCTCGCCGTCCATGTTGCTCACGCGGACAACGTCTTGCGCGGTTTGCCCGCCGCTGCGGACGGCGAGGATGCCGCTTCTTCCTCGGCTAGGATGCCTATTCCTGCCACGGCGCTCTTCACCTGCGCCATGGGCCGCAAGCGTCCCCGTGCTTCCTCGACCGGCGGGTGAGGCGCCGCTTGTCGCCTCCACGAGTTCCATTCTCGGCGTGGCCTAGGAGTTTCCTTAGTTTAATCTGCTAGGCTTGTGCACAATGTATTGCTTTCCTTTTGCCGTGCTTTGGATTCCGTGATCCTCTTGTCAGTCTTGCCCTTTTCTTTCCCCTTCCACTTTCTTTGTCCGTGCTCTTCTTGTTCTACAGCCGGAAACGAGGTACTCGAAAGGCGCGTTTCGTATATTTCCGCAGCCGCAGATACATCTAGCTGTTGCAACCGCTATACATCAAATACATATTACACAAGCATCGTTGCCTCCCGTGAGGCAGTGACGCAGGAGTGCCCGCGCACTCCAAGCTTCTATGCGCCAGCCGTTACGGCACCGGGTACGTTGCAGGCGGTAAAACTTTTTGGAGCGATGGCCGAGCAAAACCGTGCGATATCCTCCGCGGCGTGCTAACTGAGCCGGCGTTGTCCAACCTCCTCACCGCTGCCTTCCTCACCCTCATCGCACACGCCGTCCGTGCCTTCCTTTTGTGCATCTCTCTCCGTACACTTGTAAGGCTGCATGTCACGCTTCGTGAGACCTTCCACCGCCGCTCTCGTCTTCCGCGTGGTCATGCGCGGACTCCCGATCCTTCACCGTTGCCCGCAAACGTCCACATATTGAGTCTCTGACCTGCTCCTAGGTGTTGATGGCGCGCGTGAGGATATTCGGGCGAACGCATTGCTTCATTTTCTTCTTTCCATGTTTCCTAGCTAGAAATGCGTTGCGTTCTCAATTGTAATGTATTGAAAAGTTGTGCGTAGTTGTTACTCATAACATCAAGCGTTGGGTTGCTTATCATGCATTTTGCTGTAACAGTCATACCCAAATGTTGCCGCTGCGAAATGCTTTAACGCGAATTGCTCTCCTTCGTTTTCAATTTTCACCTCCAATACGCCCGCTTCTATAAAAAGTAAGACAAATCACTAATTAATACTATCGTGTATAACATAAATAAAATGTTTCAAAGTAAGGGTGTGATTATGTAAGCTAATATGATCTTGAATGCAATAGAATTGATGCATGACATATGCGATGTCTTTACGTTGGAATGTAGTATTTCAATAACGAAGATTTGAAAAAGTAAAACATTTTCTTGACTTTTGCGGCCGGATAGCGTTGTGAAGAAAATCATTGTTCTCCTTGTGTCCAACAAATTCACGACCCCTTCCAAACGATAAGACTTAACATTTCGTAGAAGTGGAAACATACATGACTATATGAATTGGCATGTCAAACCCAATTAATGTAAATGAATGACAAGTTAAATGACGATGCGATATAGTGTTGATTATGCGTGGCGCCACAGTCATACATACCTGAGTTTGCCGCCGAAACGTGCTTTCAAACAGGTGTTGCTTGCTTTTGAACTCCCATTTGCGACACGTCCGACATTCGCGACAGTAATTATTATTGTCGATGTCGTTCATAACAAAATGAAATATGTATTGCTACAATGTGTCAGCAAATGAATGCTTAAGTACCAATCGTGTAAATGCTTTTGTGAGTATGGAAAAAGGATGAAAGCATGCATGACACATATTTTATTTCGCGTTGTCGTGTAGTGTCATAGTATCAAATAGAATACGCGTGAAAGTAACAAGTTACTTATAACTTAGTATTTTGCAACATGGTGAAGTAAGGCGCTTCATGCTCATTCTCCTTTCGCAGTCCTTTCCTCCGACACCTCCGGTTCTTTTCTGTTGTAGAATAGTGGCAGCAAGCCACGATATGCAGAAAATGGATTCTACATGCAGGCGGATGAGATGCAATGTTTTGTTGGTAATGCGTCGTGCTATATCTGTCACACATACCCCAATTTCGTGTGTTAGAAGTCAGTAAACATTGATAAATAACATTAGACTTCTCCTTCGAAAGCAAGTGATGGAATGAGGCATACATGCGGAAACGTGTACGATATTGATTTTCAAAGAAATGAAGAAAATGGTGCCATAAAAGTCTTACATACCCGAGTATAGCCACCACAACGACCTTCAACGCAAGTTTTTTTGCTTCCTTTTGAACGCCTACTTCTGACACCTCTGCTGTTTTTTATGGTGGACAATGGCGAAACATTGATAAATGACAATATTCATGCTACACAGTGACTCGCTATTGTATTGTACATCCGAAATTAGTTTTACCTGCGGAGCGTGCTTTAACATATATTGACGTGGTGCTGTATTAGTTATATCATATAATACGAATCATTATATAGTGATAATTAGAAACGCCGTTTTCACACATTCGAGTAAAGGACTAGACGGGAATGAAGAATGATGCCTCTTACTTGCTGTCCACGTACCTGCCTTTCAAAGATTGGAATAATTAGAATGGCTGAAGTCGATCGTCTTTTGACTATTCATGGTTTTGCGCCATCTTTCTTGTATGATTGCACATCGTGATAAAGAGAAAACCAGAGTACAAATGAGTATATGAATTACGTACCACGCATGCACCCCAGAAAGATCAATTATCACTTAAATTTTCATACCACTTATTTGAAGCTTTGATGAAGGCCACTTCCGTGACATACCGCTGGAAATAAGCGTCTTATGCCCGAGGCCACGGTACCGCAGGTTACCAAAAAGAACAAATTCCTTATTGTCAAATACGATATTGAAATCTGCGATCCACAAACAGAACACTTATTGATACTATTTAAGGCGGTGCATGATCCGAGAAGAGGAAGCAAGACAGTTGCACGGGGTAGTATAGCCGACCCCGCAAGGAGACTAGGTGTGGGGACAAAAGGAATGAAAGGAGGCGAGTGGCGGTAGGCAAAGCCAACGGATGGGTCGGTCGGCCGCCACAGGTGGGCACGAATACAACCGCAGGTAGTGCAACACTAAGCACTGAGAGGGCATTGGGTTACATTGTACATAAGGAGTGTGCATAGGAACGCAATTGATAATACCCTCGAGCTTGTCATCGGATGTCTTCGCGTGTATGTGGTGAAGAGGTTGTCACGGTGACATAAGTGTTGCGTTGGTACGGGAGCCTGTCGGTGTCCAAGTGGTGACTGCGACATGTGCTCATATAGACGGACTGCTATCGGTGATTTACTGATATAACCGGTGTCTAGTATACTGCGTCAAGTACTATAATGACATGTAGCGCGAGAAACGCTGTCCAAGGGCGAAATGGGCCACTCATCATAGTGTCGACCAACGAGGGAGAAGAATGAGGCGGGTACGGTAGTCACCTGCGTGCTTGAAATATAGGTGGGCGCCCCCTTCACCATGAGTAAGTTCGAGTAGGTGCATGTGTGTGAGAGTTGTGCGTTGCCTCGCGAATACCAAAAATAATGTAGTAATGAAAGTAAAACTAACGCCAAAAGGCCGCGGGGTCGGTTGTGTCACCGGATATGGTGTAGGCTACCGTTGTTGGTAATGAGCGGGCTTGTGTCGCGGGCCTATGATGACAGTGTACGAGGCCGTGGCCCGCGGTGGGGCAAGTCTAGGTTGAAATCCAGAAAGCTGGTCGCATGCGTGTCGGTAGTAGAAGTTTCTGAAGTCATCGCCAGGTAGGGCGGAAGAGGGTGCCGATGTGCCAAGAAGATACCGAGCTTGTGAAGTTACCGCCATGTAGGGCGGAAGAGGGTACCGGTGTGCCGAGAAGATACCGAGCGTGATGTGAAGTCATTGCCATGTAGGGCGGAATTGGGTGCCGGTGTGCCAAGAAGATGCCGAGTGTTCACCCGAAAAATCCCGGGTAACCTATCTACATGTAATAGGTAGTGGAGCCCGTAACCAATTGAACGCGGTGCACGGTTCGAGAAGAGGAAGCAAGATACGCGGGACAACATAGCCGGCCCCGCAAGGGGGCTAGGGGGCTAGGTGTGGGGACAAAGGGAGTGATCGGAGTGTGTTAGCTGTCCATTTATCTTGCTTTTCCGATGCGTCGATCGCCCAACGCGTTGTCGGGTACTTTTCTCCCGAGAGCGTGTGTCGATAAGAGCCGAAGAACATTAGCATTTGAATAACCTCGGTGTGAACCGTAGGCGAAGGTGACATGGTAGTTTGGTTTGCACTCTGCTGACACTCCGCGTTGGCCCTTTCTTGTACGGTGGTATAAACTAATTCCATCTTCCTCGGAGGTGACTAGGTCCTCTGCTGCTTTGGAGCGCCGCACAAGAAGTAGCATTCGTGAGTTGGAGGCGTAGGGCTTGGGCCATGCGTAGGGTTTTGACTACAGATGAGTCCTACTCAATAGTCTACTCCGACAAGCTCAGTCGACACCTCGACAACGACACCTCGGCTGCTAATCTGATGTAGCGTGCCATGAGGTTGATGTTGTTCGTGTCGAGTAAGCACCATAGGCGTCGTAGTTCCTCCGTCATGACAAGTGATCGTGAGGTGAGACTTGCCAGAATGTGACAAACTGCATGATTGTCTTCGTGCATGAGAACGTTGCGGCCGGCCATCTATGGTAAGAAACTCTCAACAACGTGACGGACGGCCTTCAACTCCTTCCAAGTGATGTGTTGTTGTTCGTCCTCTTTGTTCCAGAATCCTCGAGCTTCGAGGTGCTCGTTCATTACCGCGTTGATTCCATAACCGGAGCTATCCGTGTTTAAGTATGCGGTCTCGACGGGTTTGTGAATGGGATTTCCGGTGGACAGACTGGGAACCTTTGTCCACCACTACATGTCGTGTTGTAGCTGGGGGGTTAATCGGACGAGGCCTCCCCACTTCTCGCCGACGACGGAGTGAAGTTCTTTGAGTAAGAATCTGGCCACCGGAATTGCCAAGAAAGGGTATTGTGCCTCGCCGGCGAGTGACTGAAGGTCCTTGATGGGTAGCCAACGAGCGTTCCGAGTAGCTCGCCCGATGAGGGGTCTAGCATGTTGCGCGATCTTGGTGAGTTTTGCCTCCGGCACGTAGAAGTATCGTGACGATGTGTTGATGTCGATACCCAAGTGGTGTCAGACTTACGCTTGTGTCAAGAAACCCTTACTTGTGTTGCTTGGGTGGCGGAGGATACCGAGACGGTCGAGGAGTTGGGCGAGGCGTTGGCGTAAGGTGAACGGCTCTTCCTATGTCGATGCGAATAGCAGAAAGTCGTCGACGTAGGATAGAATCCGGGCGCCGCGCCAACGCGTTCGTCTGAGCTAGGTCTTCGTGTATGTGTTTTGCGGCGCGATAGGGTGTTCGGGGTCTAGGGCGCGCATGAAGTTTGCGAAAGTCAACGTCATCTAAGGGGATAGGAACCACCCCATAGGTAGCCCCGCTAGTCTGTAGAGATGTCCGCGTACGTTTACGGTGAAGTAATCTCGATCCGTTGGGTTGATGCCCAGCGCGTAAAACCCGTCTTGTAGGTCGAAGCTGAACATGTAGTCCCCTTTTCGGGTTCGGTGTATGACCCTCAATAGCGTCTCCATCTTGAGTTGCTTCCGCACGCAATACGTGTTGAGTGCTCGGAGGTCGCGAGCTTAGCCGCCACTAGTTGACGCCCTTTGGCTCTAGGAAGAGTATGGAAACGTAGTCGATGTAGGTAGAGGGCCCCCATGCTCCAGCTTGGATGAAGCGCGCTAACTCGCGGTTGACGAATTCTAGTTGGGCTTAGGTAGCGTCCAGTAACGATGCTCCTTGGTTGAATCGTGGGGATGGGCGGTTGTTTTTGAACGGTATCGATACTCCCTCCCGGATCCACTGTAGGGTTTGCACGCTCGCGCCGATTTTCTCCCACTCGCGCCAACTAATCCGTCGAACGCGATGTCGCATGTGGTCGGAGGCTGTGTTGCAGGGATTGGCGCGGCGGTGCACACCCTCAGCCCTCCGACTTGGGCCCGGGCTTTTTGTGTTGGCGTGTCGTGTCCTTCTCGCGCTTCTCGCGTTTTTCCTTGTCCTTGAAGTCTTTGTCCTTGAGGTACTTGTCCGGCCTCGCGGGAGGCGTGTCGGGGTTACCTCCGTCGCCCATGCCGGGCGTCGATTGCTTATAGGTTTGAGCGGCTTGGCGCCCGCCGGCGGCGCAGCGGCGGCGGCCCCGGAGAGGGGTGCGCTCGCATGCCCGTCGGCACCTACCTTTACCTCCACGCGGTGGGCGCTGGTAACCTTGTAGCCGTGCAAGGCCTGGCACGGTAGGGGGCTAAACGAGGTACCGACAGCTGCGATCCGTGGGATCAGCAGTTGTCGGGAAGGCCGGTACGGAGGGTTTTGGAAAAACATAATATCCGTACACCGGCACATGGATCTCCCGCTCGGCCAATCCGATATGTCTTTTCCGCGACTAAATACTCGCAGATACTCTCCCGACGATGGGGCGGGGGCGGCGTTTGCGAGATATTTTTTGGCGAAGAAGGGTACGGACGGATCGGCGGAGGAACGAAGGTGTTGGAGCTGGCGGCGGACAGCTGGGAAGCAGCGCTAGGGCACGGCGCTCGCTAGCAGTCGCCAGCCATGCGAGAGCCTTAAGTCTCCCTTGGGGGCGAGGCCTGATGCTACGCAGGAAGGAGGTGGGTCGCAGCCGGAGGAGCGGCACGGTCTAGCGGCGGCGGTCCTTAGGATCACCCGCCGCCAGAAAAGCCCGGTACGGGGGGTTTGTGGGAAAATTCCCGTACCCACCATCTTTTGAGGCCCGGCGACTCGATCCATGTGTTCTACCAACCCCTTCCCTAGTCGGTACCCGGTTATCGATAGGCTGCCTCAGACAGTATGCCTAGGGTTATCGTAACGGCGAGCTGCTCATAAAGGCGGCCCCCTAACAACGTAACCCACCGGGCGAGGGTAAGGACGGCCACAGCGCGATCAGATAGGTGTTGGAAACAGACGGAACAAGGACATGGGACATGAGAAAATCTGGCTCGGAGGCAGGAGAGCCAGCCGGACACCGTATGCAGCCTAGTTAGTTTCTCTTCTCAGCCCCCGAAGGAGGAGAGAAGACTCGGCTAGGTGGCGCGCTGCGTCGGGAGGAGCAGCTAATACCTCGGGCGGGGTTGAGCACGGATCGAGACGGGACCGACGACGACCTGAGCGAGGGGGGGGTTTCACCTCCCTTCCCCCCCATGGCTCCGGCACGACCGGAGTCGCACAGGAGCCGAGGTCAAGCATGTTCGACTCGACTAGCTCAAGCTCAACAGCCTTGCTTATCAGCGACCCCGTAGCGGCTGGAGCAGGCCGCGTATCGTGGAGACTAGCGACACTTTTTATTTCATAATGTATCCAAAGAAAATACGTATAGGTCAAAAAATAATAAATACTTGGTTACATGTATGGTTTTGGACGGTATCGTCACTGCCAATGGAGAGGTTGGGATTAGTGGTTCACGGTCTACTCCAGCATCTAAGTCCATAAATAATTGGCGTGGCACGGGGGGGCCTATAGACAGCAGCCGGTTTATATTGGTATTGTTGTAAACAATTTCATTTTATTTCATTTCATTTGAGCGGCTTGAGCTTTTGCGGTCGCGTTGAGACAGTCTTCGATCCGCTTATCTTCTAGGGGTACGAAAAGTCCGTCAACGCCGTTGGTGCTCCGGTCGGAAGCATGTGTGTCGAAGAAGCGGGAGTACACGAGGTGTTCTGCGACTCGTTCGTCTCCCGTAAGGGCCTTCTTGCCCTTGAAGCGGCGAATGTAAGTAAGTCGCGACTCGACGGCTTGCGTGACAACCTTGTGTGTCCAAACGGCCGCGTCGTGGATATCCCACGCGTGCGCTCTTTCCGCTGCGGTAGCGGTTGTCGAACGAATCATTGCCGAAAATGTTTCGAGCGCCGCATCCGCGGCCGCAGAGTAAACGCCATAATAACACGCTAGGTATCGATATTCGTCGCGAGAGGAAATTCGTTTTTCTTATGCTAGGAACATGTCCGTCTATTCGTGTCGAGGCGTCCACATGCCCGGTATAGATGCGTTGACATGCGGTAAAATGTCGTTGCACGCTCGTGAGAGTAAGTCGATCCAGACGCGCGGGTCGATGTACGCGATCTTGGTTGAATTAGCACATGCGTACGTGGCGTACTCGTCCACGCACCCACCTTCACATGTTGCGTCAGCCGGTACTAGCGGAATGTTATGCTGCTTGTTAGGGGCTTGTGGTTTTGTCTAGTCGTTGTCTACCTTCATGAGCAGCTGGTTGACAATATTATACAAGTCTTCAAACTGCGGTGCATATGGTGGCGCCCTGATGGATCCGCTGTCGTCCCTTGTTGGGTACATGTGTTATGGTAGATTGTCATAGTTACCGTGTGAAGTGTTCGATAGGAGCTACACCGTGTGCTAGTAGAGATTATATTTGTCACCTTGCTAGACTGCTAGAGTCTAGATGCCGTTGCGTGAGCTGTGCTCGCGCAAAGGCAGCAGGTGGACGACTTCTGTGTGTCGGCGCGTCATATAGGGGTAACGCATGTCTGTGTGTTTTACCACTTTGACATGCGTAATCTAGCGGCGGTTAGAATTTGTAGCGTCATGGCAACGCCCGACTATTATTATCGCCCCCAGTGTAATTTAGACATCTATATAGTTTCATCAATATTATTATTATTATTATGACCATTTAAGCTGTGTTGGGGCTCACTTATGCCAAAGATGTGGATCACTTACAGAATTTGGATTTGGTGGCCCTTGGGCCACCCTACACGCAATGTGAAGAGGGAATCGGGTGGGTGGGTTTGCGTGAGCGATAGCTCTCGCAAAAGGCAGAAGGTGGACACCCAATCGCTGCTGGTGTGTTATATAGTGTGCGGACATTTTACTGTCCGTGCGCGTGTGGGCGCTTGAACCGTTAGGGAGATGTAGCGTCGGAGGTAACGCTTGTAACGGAGGTACCGCCGGTTACTTCGTAATTTAGCCATGTAATTCAAACCTCTATATTACTAATATGACCATTTAAGCTGTGTTGGGGCTCACTTATGCCATCTGTCGCCGACTGGCGTGTAACGTTGGGTGGGGGCCCGCCAGGGGTCATCCACCCAAAGAGTTGCCAAGGTCCCGGGCACGGGAGCACTGTTGGGTCGATGTAGTCGAGGACTACGTCCGACTCTCGCGCCCAACCGCCGAAGAACTTGATCTTCTGCATTGGGGTACCGATACTGTACGCGACATTAGCTGCACCCTTCCGTAGGGAGTGCGAAGTCCACGCGAAACCGTCCGGAGGTTGTTCGTGTGCTGCACGAAGTACGCGTTGTAGCCAAGCTGTCAGGGTGTCCGCAGTCAAGTTTGCCGTAGGCTCGCGTAGACTAATGGCCCAACGTCTGTCCGGTATCTTCCCGGCGGAGAACTTAGTACGGGCAGCGTCGAAGTACTATAGTAGTTCCGCGATGTCCGGGTGAGCCTAGGCCGGTAGTTCACATAGGAGTTTTCGCTCCGTGGAAGTACCCCGTTGACCTTTTCTCGTTCCGTGGTATAGGAAGATTCCGCCGGTTGGAGTACACAACAGGTCTCCAGACCGGCACTCAACTCCCGCTCCACCTCGACAAAAAAATGCGGCCAGGAGCACCGTCGCTAGACACGCTCTGAACAGCAGAATGAGGTCCGCTTGAGCCTGAGTCCACGTGTCTGTCAGTTGTGTGCGGAGGTCCTTGGCCAGGCGTAGCGATGATACAAGAATCCGGGCTGGGAGGTACATGCGTGTGCGGCTGGGCTGGAGGGAAACTTGGGACGCTGCGAGACCCCGCCGGACCTTGGCGACCAAATCGCCTTGTGCGACTGGTTCTGCGCCGTGGTCTTTGAAAAACCCGTTCACGGCTGAAAGGTAAGGCTGTAGACTAGTAGCCTTAATGGTGCCCCGTTCTCCGATCCATGCGATGTAGCGGGCCATGGTAGCGGTTGTTGCGGCTAGCGGCGGTAGGCCTTGCTCCTCGCAAAACTGGAAGTAAGGCTTGATTGCGCTGTTGTACGTGTCGGACGTGCTTTTCGCCCAAGCGGCGGTCAGTAAGTCGAGCGTTTTTGCTCCAAGGCTGCCAGTGCCCAGTAGGCGTTGCATGTAGGGGCGCATCGAGGCGGCCCAGGGGTTGTTGCAGCCTGCCACCTCCACCTTGTAGCGGACCTTTGCTGGTCTGGTGGGGTAGGCTTGGACTGCTGGCATGATGTGTCGTGTGTTGAATAGGGTCAGGGTAGCACTGACAGCGCCCCGGCGGAGGTACAACCAGGCCGGGAGGGAATCCGGAATACAATGACGGGCCAATGAGGCTTGCCGACTGTACCGCGTCCGTGCCGCCGCCCGGGACGGAACAAGTGAGCTCGGGCCGGAAGGACCGTCTCGTGGCTCGCCAATTCGGTAAGGGCCTGATGCCACGCTTTCCCTTGCCAACGGGGGGCGACCACCGTGGCTGCTGCGCCGCTCTGCTGAAGTTTCTGGGCGAGGTCGGGTAGCAGGGGCCATTGCGGGTTGCACCATTTGTTTTCTGCTTTCCAATCCGCATCGGCGAGGTGAAGGGCGTGCACGGCTTCGCACGATGGGTCTAGCCAGTTCGCGTTGTAGCGGGGCAGTAGCGTGTTGAGAGCCGACGCAAACCGGTCGATTGTGTGCGGGCCGAAGTGTGTGTCCATTTCGTGGAACACAGAGGGGTCGAGTTGCCAGTCGTCCCTGTCGAGGTGGCGGCTGAGCTTGTCTGCCCATGTGTTTGCCGCAGAACGGATGTATCTGGGCCTTATGTGGATGTTGTTGGTGTCCAACAGGTACCACAAACGGCGTAATTCGGTCATCATCTCCGGGGAGCGGGACGTCAGGCCGGCCAAGACGTGGCAGACCGCCTGGTTGTCTTCGTGGAGGAAGACGTTGCGGCCAGTTAGGTGCGGCAAGAAGCTGAGGACGGCCAGACGGACGGCCTTCAGTTCCTTCCTGGTAATGTGATGCTTTTCGTCCTGTATTCCCCAGAAGCCGCGCGCTTCGAGTCTGCCGTTCAGCACTGCCTCCCAACCATACCCCGAACTGTCGCAGTGGGTGTATGTTCTTGCCGTTGGCGTGGCTGGGTACTTGTGTCCACCACTGTAGATCTCGACTAAGCTGCGGGGAGAGGCAGACGCGGCCTCCCCACTTGTCGCCGAGTACGGAGTGCAGTTCGCGGAGGAAGAATCTTGCCGCTGGAATCACCAGAAAAAGGTACTGCGCCTGACCCGCGAATGACTCTAGTTCCTTGACATGTAGCCATCTGCAATTTCGTGTTGCACGTTGCAGTAGGTGACGAGCTTGTTTTGCGAGCTTATGTAGCTTTTCCACTTGGGCGAAGAAGTAACATGTAGATGTGTCGAGGTCGATGCCCATGTGGTGGCCGTATTGCGTCGGCTCCCAAAAACCCTTGGAGGGGTGGCGGAGAAGGCCGAGATTGGTGAGGAGGCGGTCGACGCGCTGCCGGAGCGCTAGAGCGAGCGCACGAGTGGCGGCGAAGAGGAGGAAGTCGTCCACATAAGGTAAGATTTTGGCTCCGCGCCACCGCGTGTGTCGACGGAAGCGCTTGCTCGGTCTGTCGTTGTCGGGTTGTGTAGGCTTCCCTTGCTGTGTCGTAAACCCATCGGGGTCTGGTTGTCGGAGATGTCGTACGAATGTGTCCGTAAAAGCGCAGAAGTGGTAAGGGCTGAGCGACCAGCCCATCGGGAGTCCAGCTAGTCGGTACAGCTGGCCGCGAACGTTTACTGTGAGATAGTCGCGCTGTTCTGGCACGATGCCCAGCGCGTAGAACCCGTCTTTTAGGTCGAACGAGAACATATAGTCGCCCTTTCGAGTCAGATGACGTACGCCTAGCAAAGACTCCATCCGTAGTCGCTTTCCGACGCAGAAGCTCTTGAGGTGTCGTAGGTCGACGATAAATCGCCAATGATTGTTGCCGGGCTTGGCGACTAAGAAGATTCTTGATACGTACTTGCTGCAAGTGGTGCGTTCCCAGGCTCCCGTCTCCACGAAGCGCGCGAGCTCGGCCTCGACAAAGGTGAGCTGCTCGGGGGTAGCGTCCACTAGTGAGATGCCTTGGTTGAACGGGGGTGGGGGTCGGTTGTTTAGGAAGGGAATAGTAACGCCCTCCCGGATCCACCGTAAGACTTGTCCGCTCGCGCCGATATCTTTCCAGGCTTGCCAGTTTCGCCGCACGCGATGACGCATGTAGTTTGAATCTGGTGTGCAGGAATCGGCGCGGCGGGTCACCCCGTCATTCGTCCTTGTCGGCCTCGGTCTTCTTGTGTGCCTTGTCGGTAGGGGGGAGGGGGCGGCCGCTCGTGCGGTCCTTAGGCTTGGCCTTGGTTTTGTCCGGCTTGTCCGGCTTATCGTTCGGCCTGTCCGGTTTGTCTGGTCTAGGCTTGTCGGCCTTGAACTAGGCAGCTGCTTGCGCTTTTGCAGCTGTTGTGATGCTGACTTCGAGTCGTTTGTCCTCAAGGGCTGCCAGGAGTCCGTCGACGACGTTGCCTCCACGGTCGGAGGCGACCGTGTCGAAGCAACGTGTGTAGACGAGACGCTCCGCGACGCGTTCTTCTCCGTTGAGAATCTTCTTGGCCTTGAAGCGTCTGATGTAGGTGAGTCGCGCTTCCCCCGCTGAGGCCACTGCTTGATTAGTACGTAGCGCTGCGTCGACGAGGGAGTAGGCGTAGGTTGTTTCGTCGGGGGTAGAGGAGACCGAGCGAAGCGTTTCCATAGCAGTTTCGAGTGCCGCGTTAGCGGCGGCCGTAAATACACCATAGCAGAGCAGGTGTCGATACTCGTCGCGGGAAGAAATTCTCGCTTTGTCCGTAAAAAATTTGTCGGCCTCGTCGTGTCGAGGGTTCCACAGGCACGGGACTGTAGTGCCAGATGGGGGTAGGCAGTCCGCGAACGTACGGGACGCGAATTCTGACCACTCTCTAGGGTCGATGTACTCTAGAGGGGTGTTTTTACTGTCTGCTGGTAGAGCGTCGAGCTCGAGTCGTCCACCCGCAGCGCTGTCGGAGTCGGCTGTGGGGATGGCTGAAGTAGTTGGTTTTGTTGACGCGGTTGCGACGGATAGAGTTTCGACCTGGGCTGCTAACTGCTGAACAATCTGTGTCAGCAGTTGCAGCTGGTCTGGCGGCTGTTCCGGCGCGTCACCGGGCGCAACGTAGAGGTCAATAGGCAATACCAGGCGGTCTGCCATTTGGACTGAAGGAGTGTGTTTTCGTGCGTCGTGCGGGAGACTCAAGTGATCAACACCTTGCGTGGCTAGCAAGAGCCACGATGCCGTTTGCGTGAGCGATAGCTCTCGCAAAAGGCAGAAGGTGGACACACAATCGCTGATGGTGTGTTATATAGTGTGCGGACATTTTACTGTCCGTGCGCGCGTGGGCGCTTGAACCGTTAGGGAGATGTAGCGTCGGAGGTAACGCTTGTAACGGAGGTAACGCCGGTTAAGCCTTTATTCCAATAAGAAAAAAGTACACGGCTCGTAGGAACACGGCTCGGCCGGTACACGGCTCGCGGAACGAAAATATCACGAGCCGTGTTCCGCGCGCTTTTCGGTATTCCAATAAGGCCGGTACACGGCTCGGACCGCAGTACATACGGGCTTTGCATCCGGCTTCTACAGGCATCGCGCCCGCACACACCTCCTCTTTCACACCTACCAGCGCCCGTACCGCGATGCTGAACCTGAGGCGCATCACGGTTGTAGGGGACCTGGCCCTGCCTTTTGGCTTGGTGGAACTTACGAATAACCTCCCGCCTTTGCCAGATGTAGTGATGAGTACGGACCCCGCAGCCGGGAGCTGTGTTTGTGTGTAGGAGTTGCGCTCGCGGCCGCCACCGCATCGTACCGGTACCCGATAACACACACAGTCACACACACGCATGCACACACACACCCACACCCACATATCACAGTCACCCGATCATAGATAAAAGTGGGTACATGCATTTTGTAGCGTACATCGGGCGTTTATACCAGTCGGGCCGGAAGTTTAATGCCGTCTAGCCGTGCTTAACCACTGATATGTAACCATTCTTACATGTAACCACTCTTTCTACTCACTATGCAATCAATAGCAGGTGCACAATAAATGTCATCAGCATGATCATCATCAACAACAAACGCAGCATGATGTTTAAGTGGCGCGCGCGCGCGTGTGTGCGTGTGTGTGTGTGTGTGTGTGTGTGTGTGTGTGTGTGTGTGTGTGTGTGTGTGTGTGTGCATCAACAACAACAATAACAGATGTTTGAGTAGCATAAAATAAAAAAGAACAACGACAGATACACTGGGAAGAGCAGTTGCAGCAACGACACAAAGCACATGCATACTTTACCTGTCGGCGTGTCTATGATAACTGTGCGCGCGTGCCTGCGTGCGTGTGTGTGTGTGTGTGTGTGTGTGTGTGTGTGTGTGTGCACCTACAACAACAACAGAAGCAGCAAAAACAGATGTTTAAGTAAAGCAAGAAGTAATAAAGAACAACGATAGCTACACAGGGAAAAGCAGTTGCAGCGACACAAACCACATGCATACTTTCCCTGTCGACGTGTCTATGATACCTGTGCGTGCGTGCGTGTGTGTGTGTGTGCGTTTGTGTGAGTGTGTGTGTGTGTGTGTGTGTGTGTGTGTGTGTGTGTGTGTGTCTGTAGGTCTGTGGGTGTGCGCGCGCGTCTTTGTGTGTGCCTGTGTGTGTATGTCTCCGTGTGTGTATATCTCCGTGCGTGTGCCTCTCTATGAGTGTGTGTGTGCGCGTGTATGTATATGTGTGTGCGTGCATTAACAACAACAACAGTAGCAGCAGCAAATGAGTATCAGTAGCAAGAGCAACATGAGTGGAGCGACTATACATGCACAAAAAATGTGGCCATCATCGTTGCAAAGTGACATGGGACCATCATAACAACACGAAATACATGTTACAGCTAAAGGCTGTTGGTTCTGGGGTTTGATTGAGGTGGTATACACCAAAGCTCACCCCCCTTACAAAAAGGCCGTGTTATCTATTTATGTAATGCGTGTAAATCACGCCTACGCGCCCCCCGCCGGAATACCCTCCAGCTAGAGCCGTCCCCCTCCTGCAACCCTGTGCTCCAACCTGTGATACTATTTTTTCTATATCCCGCGCTCCTCGAAGGTAGCCCTCGTTCCTGTGGGCACGATTGGTATCGGGAACTTGCCCGACCAAATGCATCTCCTTGCGCTCCCCTCTACCGGCACGCCCTCCCGACCACTAGCTCGCCAACACCCTTACTACGCGTCGGAGGCGCTATTCGAAAAAAACTTATGTCAGATGGTGACTCTTTGTCTAAGGAACACGAAGGCGCTAGTCCAATGTCATATGAGCGACGGTAGTGGACGGCCTAACTTTTCCCGAGGAGGTGGGTGGGTGAGCAAACGACGAGAAAACGCGCGCATCCCACCAACTCGCTATCGCGACGGACCTAAATACGACATTGAACCTACTTACCTAACGCACCGACTCCTGCTCAGGCAAGATTTGGGGCTTGGCTAGCTTCGTTGGGAGTTTTAGCTGCAGGGTCCTACCAGCGCTCTCGCAATGGCGTGTAGGGGCCGGAGTATACCAGCAGCGCGTTCGAGCGCCTCCTCCTTCTCCGCCACCTCCTTCCAACTCCGAGGCGGAGAGGGACGCCTCAAGGGCAGCCTGTCTCTACCTCTGTCCATTGCCAACTTGATTGCGCGGCCCCTTTTTCGGGGTGCTTTCGCCGAGGTATGTAAGGTTGGTTGTGCTCGCGCGCCTATGGACGGGGATGTGGGTGGTGGGATATTGCGTAGCGATTGTTGCCAGCTATAGGGGGGAAGAGCCCCGCGCGACGCGATAAGCGGGATGTACTGTGTAATGTACTGGGCGTTAGAGCCGTGTACCTCCTCCCGGTACACGGCTCTGGCGAAGAGGAACACGGCTTGAGGCTCAAGCCGTGTTCCTTTTCCTCAGAGCCGTGTTCCTATTTGGCCGGTACACGGCTCGCGAGCCGTGTACCGTAATCGGAATACCAGTAAAAGCGATATTTTTGGTACAGGGCTCGCGAGCCGTGTACCATTTTCTTATTGGAATAAAGGCTTTAAGCCACTGTTCGAATAAGGGAGAAATGCGGGGGGAGAAATCAGCCCAAGTACTGCCGCCCGAGAAATAACGTACGGGTACCCGCAATTCGTACGGGTCTGTTCGAATGACAGATACCGGTCCGGCAGGAGAAATACAGTCTTGCGCGCATTAAAGTACAGGAGGCGCGAGGGCTTTGACTGCAGGCGAGCAAGTCCATGCGCGTCATTCCGCCGCCACCGCCAGCTCTTTAGCCAGACGCACCACCGCCCCACCGCATCCCGCCCTGCCATTGCCACTGCAAGTGCAATCCACGAGCTGCGGCAGCGAAGATGCGCCGCTTGTGTGCACTGTCGGCCGTCGGCTTTCTGGTCGCCTACGTTCTACCGGTCGCCGCGGCAGCCGATGGAGACGACGCAGTGGACTTCGCAAACCTGGCGGCCGCTTCGAGCACAGGGGGGGCTCGGGTGGCGAGGTTGTGGGAGGGAATGGCCCGGGGGCGGCGAGAGCGAGGGCGATGGTGAGCAGCCGCTTCCTGTATGGCGCTCGATGGCGGGGCGCGACGGGTCGAGGGCGATGACATGACAGGGGATGTTAAAAGGTTAAGTACTAATCGTTATTTCTCCCGGCGGGAGAAATGTCGCTCCAGCGGGAGAAATAGGGGGTCATTTCTCCCGATTTGGCGCCGTTTCTCCCGCCGGGAGAAATAACGATTTCTCTTTTTAGTCGATATTTGCCATTCGAACATGGGTCGCTACAGTACCCGTACCGAGAAGTAGCGGTATTTCTCGTTTCTCCCTTATTCGAACAGTGGCTTTACTTCGTAATTTAGCCCTGTAATTCAAACCTCTATACTACTAATATGACCATTAAAATGATGACAGGCGGTGCGCGCGAGCCCTTGAGGAATTCAAGATTTACCTGCCAGTCCCATCTTTAACTCGTAGAGAGAGATAATCCTGTGGGCGCAATAAAATATTAAAAAAATGAAATGAAAATATATGTGTACATATTGTGCACGAGCCCTGCAATTGTGTGATTGGGGCACACGGGGAACGGGAAAGGAACTGCGTAAAATGAGCGTTTCCGGCATCCTACGTAAAACACAGTCTACCACAAGCAAGTCTACTAACTCCAACGTCTTGAGGTTACAGCAAGAGTAGCGATAAGTCCGAGCCTTGGTTACGGCTTTCTGAGCCCTGGTTTTAAGTGTCGCGGTCTTGCGGATTCCCCTTTCTAACAGCAGCGAGTACTTATTTTACGAGGCTTCCGACTGGCAATTTAGTCTCAGTCTTCACTCTTCAGTCTTCGTTAGTATCCGCTCCAGCTGTTCGTCATCGCGCTGCTGTGCCCCGCACAAGCCGCTGTTTTACAGCCACGACACGAAAGTATCTTGACGTGCTTAACTTGCTTTGTACCGACCCAACGCGCGTGCGGGATCGTGAAGATGTCCAGCAATGACGGCTGGGATGCGTTCGCGGTGGATGTGGACCGGCTGCTCGATAGGATGGAGTTTTATGCGAAGCGCTCCGGCGCTAGTGATGAACATCGAGGTCAGCCCACCACTACTCGGGTCTATACGTATGACTTGTCGTGCCCGAAAATATATGACTATCTGCTGTTTTGGGTTCTGCGTGTAGCCAGTGGGGGTTCCGTGCTTTTACTGCTGGTGCTGTATGCCCATTTTTTTTCGCTGCTCGTCTGTCACCTGATGTTATCTGAATTTCGTACGTTTGCGACGAGACAGAACGGATGCTAGCCATGCTGCAGTCACCGCTCGGCAAGGCGGTGCTAAACATGACGCAGGAGGAGCTGTGGTCCCTGCTGATAAATGACGCGTATAAGGTGCGTAGGGATGGCTCGCTGAGCCTCGTCTTTGACGCGAACGGGTACAAAACGAACGGTAAACAACGGTTCAGCGCAAACCTCTGAGGATTTTTTGCACTGTTCTACCAATACAATTGGGCGAACGGGGCTTCCTCACACTCAGCCATTCGCGAAAACATGCAGTCACATAGGTGTACATGAGCGCGTGCTCACACTCACACACACACACACACACACACACACACACACACACACACACACACGTACACACACACACACACACACACGTACACACACATAAACACACGCACGCATGCTCATCGATACGCACACTCTCTCTATCTTGACCATACGCATACGCACATACGCACTCTCTCTCTCTCTCTCTCTCTCTCTCTCTCTCTCTCTCTCTCTCTCTCTCTCACACACACACACACACACACACACATACACACACACGCATCCTCGTCGATACATACAGGCACACACATGCAAACGCACACTCTCTCTCTATCTTAACCACACACATACGCACATACGCACCCTATCACACACACGCACACACACACACACACACACACACACACACACACACACACACACACACACACACAATTCAAATGCCAAAGAACTTACGCAAGCACCCATACAAAAAAATTCGCATCCTTTCCCATATTTATTTTATACATGAACACACAAATCACCCCTTTCCTCCAAAATGTACACTCAGTCTTGCCCACATGCATCTATGCATACATGCGTCACATATCAGCGCAATCACGGGTTTGGGGAATTCGCTCCACATGCAAGTATGAGCAAGCGCTACCGTAGACCACGAGTGGACACGTACACAAGAAACCAAACATGCACGTCACACACATGCGTGCAAACAAGGTTATGCGCAGTAAAGAAGTTACCCACTATATGTCGCACACTGATAAAGGTGTGCGAGTGAATACGCATGCATCACACATATATTCATACACGAACATACACATGAATAAACACACACACACACACACACACACACACACACACACACACACACACACACACACACACACAACTTAAATGCCACCCAATTTACACAAGCACCTTAACTTAAAACCTGCATCCTATCTCATTATTTTGTGCATAGACACACAAATCACCCCTGTCCTCCAAAATGTACACTGAGTCTCGCCCACATGCATTTATGCATACATGCGTCATATATTTCATTACACGTCACATATGTCTCGATAGCATATATTTGTGGGCACCCATACACGCTTATCTGCACGCATGGGGCCCCACAAGTGATTGCTCTGACTTCCCTCCCTCCCGACCCTTTCCCCCAGCCCAAGATGCACAAGATGTATGCAAAGTACTACAGCGGTGTAACCGGCGAGTTTGCGCTCAACGTGCGTAGGACGGTTCTACCACTACACACGGTGCGGGCGGAGTTCCCGGAGGTGTTTGAGGAGCTGAAGACAGGGTTGGAGCGCCTGTGTGGCATCATCCC
>JAPMLY010000727.1:157500-165009 GCA_026401115.1 Tetraselmis chui
TCATATATAAATTAGAAGTAGGAAATAAGAAATTTTTAGTTTATAGATTTTATTTCCATACTAAATAGGTGTGAAATATCAATCACTGATATTTATTTATATCAGTGCCAACACGTTTCTTATAGCTGAAAATAAGGAAAAATGTTACGGATAGTGCAAACATCGTATACGACGGTAAGACGACGACGACTAATGCGCTTTTCAGGAGGGCCGTGCTGACGCTGTGGCATGCCTCCTGTTCCTCGGGCTTAGGTTTTCCCCTCTTTTCTTCTTTTTGCTTGGTGGCCTCCGCTACTTTTTCTTGTAAGAATGTTTTACTAATGCACAAAAAATCTGTCGGTACGCTTTGGTACGTTGTAGTATGTCCAGTACGTTATGATACATTTTTGGTACGTTAGGATGCCGCGTCAGATTATTTGGTATGGAGCTATACCTGTAGGGGAATCAGATGCTGTGGCATGCCTTCCTGTTCCTCGGGCTTAATCCTTAGGTTTTTTCCTTTTTCTTCTTTTTGCTTGGTGGCCTCCACTGCTTTTTCTTGTAAGCAAAGTACTTATAATCAGCCACGCCTTCTCGTTTTTGGTCCGCCTTCAATACGAGTCCTCGCTTTTTGGTCCTATTGTAATTCTGTATCCCTCGCGAATTTTGAAGCAATAAACATGCGTTCTGCAGTGACAGGTGATGTGCGTGGGAATTCATGCAACGCATTTCTGTGGTTCATCATGGCACATTGGGTTTCTATGTTCGAGGTGCTTTGCAGGGGGGCAGTGCTGATGTTGTTGCATGCCTTCCTGCCCAGCGGGCTTGGGCTTGTGGGTTGGTTCAATATCTCTTGCCCGGTGGTTTCCACTTTCCCTTCAATATCACTTTTGAACCTGACTTTCTCATTTATCACTTAAATTTATATCTCAACGACAAAAAATATAGGTATACCTTCGTACCAGTACCACCGCGATCCTTTTGTAGCAGCGATGATTTCTAGTACTTAAAAATGGATATCGTTATCCACTCTAAATCATTTCAGTAATTAATTGCGGTTAATTGTAGTATCACAACGTATCCTAAATCAAAGAAGCTGATGATTATGGTACTTCATCCACATAAATTTTGTAACCCTGAGATCGCATTTGTCGTACAGTACCATATTTAATCGACCTGATTGTACGGGACCGGCATCAGACAAAACCAGACAGATACTAGGAAATCAATATTATTTAGCGATACCGCTATAATAAATACGATTGTGAATAATATTTTTATATCATTTCATTTATTTTTTAAACTAGCCTGTTTTCTGACGTCCTTGCGTTGTTGGTGCTGTCTTGGGCCAGCAGGCCTGAAGGTGTTCGACCTCATCAAGATCTGGCGTGTAGACTCGGGCGACTATGCGGAGGTAGCGAAGCTCATTCTGGACGCACATAAGCAGCGCTGCGCGGAGGCGAAAGCTGTGGGACAGGAGGAGCCCGACGCGCCAAAGCTAATGCACTCAAACTTTGAGAGTGTGGAGGAGGTCATTAGTGTCATGCGCTTGCCGGTGAGGGTCTCCCTCAACCTACGCCATCAATGCTGCTAGTATGTTTCTCTTTTCATATGTTTTTGCTGGTTTCAACGTGTGTGTGTGTGTGTGTGTGGGTGTGTGTGTGTGTGTGTTGGGATGGGTCTGCAGGAGGAAATCCGCCCGTTCTCAGTTGGCTTCGGCACTTTGCTAGATGGATTCAATGAGTTCGAGCTGGACGGCAAGAAGGGTAGTCTGCGCATGACTAGTGTGGTGATGAAGGTGGTGCAAGCAAAGGGGCCAGCCCGCATGCTGCAGCACGTTGACAGTAATATAAATATTGTAAGAGCCGTGCCTTAGGTCCCACCACTCTTTATTTTTATTAGCTTGAGTTGGGTGCTGAATACTGTTTCTGTCAGTTTGTACAATGCGGGTGGAGTTGTATGTGAGGCCGTGACTGACTGATTAACTGATTGTGCGTTGTCTGCATCTTCAGCTCTGCGCGTCCAAGTTGGGGGATGATGAGGGGAAGCTGCAGGTTGACCCTCGGCTGAATGATGAGCAGAAGAGTGCTGTCAGGGAAGAGCTGCAGTCGATGAAGGGGCAGCACAAGGTTCGGCACTTTCATCATATACAAATGCTCTCTCTCTCTCTCTCTCTTACACACACACACTCTCTCTCATGTGATGGACGCAGCTTCTTTAAAGACGCGCCTCAACCAGCATGACGTTCATCTCGCAGGGTGTAATCGATTTCAGCAGTGCTAATGAATTTATGAATGCAAATTAATGATCCTTCATTTCAAAAAGAAACAAGGCAGCCATCAAGGCAACACTGAATGTGAGTGACACCTTGTGTGGTCTTGTGCCAGGTTGATGGCGTCAGAGTGTCCAGCACGCTGGCGAAGGCCTACCACATGGTGACACGCAAGAACATCCTAAATACGCGCCCTGGCAGCATTTCGTAGTCCCCTACAGGGGCAGGTGGTCATTTAGCGTGACTGTGTGTGTATGCCTTTTCAAGCGTGGTTTGCATTCTAGCACTCATCTGACCTCAATGAGTGGATGTACAGCAAAGATTCAGGACTTTGCATTCAGATTTTACGTGATGCATGGTTGACGAAGTTGCACGCTTCATTCAATCGGTGCTGCAGGGCTTCCGCTCTTTCCTTTTCTGATATTTTTAGGCAGATGAAATTAAAAAATCAAGAGATGCGATTCATATGTTGCAGATTTCGATAACTGTACTTGGGCCTACTACTTATTCGTTCAGTTCGTATTCGAGTCAGCCAGCGCCTGTGCGCCTGCAGCTACTGCCCACAGGTGGGGTCTGGCTCTGGGAGTTGCAGCGTTGGGATACTTTGGCTAGCGCAGCGACTATCGCGTGTTTGCATCAAGCAGCGCATATTAATACAAAGGAAAAAGATGGCGCGTTAGAAGAAAAGCCAGTTTAGGAGCCTGCCGTCTTCAGAGGTTCATGGTAAACCACGGGTGCTCCAGTGCCTGGGCGGCCGTGATCCGCTCCGCCGGGTCCACGGTCAGCAAGAGCTGGATGAGGTTCTTCGCCTCGTCGGAGCAGAGGTCCCAGATGGGATCACGAAAGTGAAGCTGGCCGCGCCGGATTATGTCGAACATCTCTGGCATACTGGTGCTGTGGAAGGGAGGGTGCCCTGCATGCAGCAACGTGCGCACAAATCATGGTTGCAAAGTTTCGCCAGGGGCGGGGAGAGGGATCGGGCGATAGTTATATGGACGATAATATGAAGCCAAATCGCTAACGACAAGGCGGAAGGGAAGAGTTGGCACCTGAGAGTAGCATATACAGTATCACTCCACAAGCCCATTCGTCACACTTCAGGCCGTATGTGCTCGTTCGCATGTCCGGACCGCGGTAGCCGGTGGGCGTGATCACTTCCGGGGCGAGGTAGAGCGGGGTGCCACAGATTGTCTTGAAGTGGTCGTCCACCAAGCTCTTGGCGAGCCCGAAGTCGACGATCTTTACCTTAGTCGCTCTGCGCGGGTGGTGAGAGTGTACGCGGGCAAAAGGCCTCGCTGTTGGTATCAGACATAACGGACTAGGGCAGGAAGACTTAGGCAGCCGGCGAGTGTCGCAGGGCCCGAGGGTGGCGGTAACATAATTATCGTACACGGGTTTTAATATTATTACTAATATGGACGGTTTGACCGGCCAGGAAGGAAGAGATGCAGTGTATGAAAACTCTAGAGCGGGTGGTACTCACACGTCAGGATTCACGATGATGAGGTTCTCCAGCTTGAGGTCGCGGTGGGCGAGACCCTCTGCGTGGAGATATGCCACGGCGTCAAGTAGATCCTTGAAGATCTCTCGGACGTCTTCTTCTGGAAAGCAACCACGATCAACCAACGCGTCCAGCAGCTCGCCGCCAGCGAGGAGCTCCATAATTAGGTGGATAGTGCCATCTTCGACAAAGTACTCGTGGAGAGCGATGATGGCGGGATGGCTGAGCGCGGACAGCACGGCAATTTCGTTCTCTACATCCTCTACGGTGCTTTGACCCTCCACGACATCGTGTCCCGGCGGCGGCAGCTGTAAAGTTTTGCACGCCCACCGCTCCCCAGCGGCGCCGCTCGGTCCTGGACTGCGCTTCTCCACAATGCGTACGCAAGAAAATGCGCCATTGCCCACCGTCCGACACACACGGTACACATCCCTGAACCTAGCAGCGAAGGGGAAGCCCATGGTGAGGTGTGCTAGCCAAATGCAACACGAAACCGGCGCGGCGATAGGTTGAGTGCTGAGGCAACCTTGGAGGAGACGACAATGTTACTGTCAGAACTAAGATGCAAGTACTACAACAGTAAGTACTCGTACCTTTGGTCGCTTTTCTTCCCGCCGCTCCTCGCCCGTCCCTCCTGGGCGCTATCGCCTCGGTTAAATAACCTATCGCGCGGCCGCGAGGGACTACGAGAAGACGAAGAGGAAGAGGCACCTCGGACCACCTCGGACGTGCTGGCTACCTCCCCCGCACGCTCAGTGGCGCTATCACCACGAGTGAAGCGCCTGCTGCTCAACCCTGTCGCTCCAGTGGGCAGCTCGTGCACCGACTCCTCCGCCTCCATACGCATAATACTGCCATCACCGGTGCTCCTGCCTCCGCCTTGAGTTGAGCCCCGTCGCCGGAAAGAAAATTTATCCAAAATTTTGGCTGTCAGCGGACGAAGGCCCATGCCACGCCGGCCGGAGCCTCTTTCCCCTGGCGGCCCAGCCATCGCAGCTGGCCAGCCAATCCGTGCTTTGGTGGCGACGACCAAGATGATTGTGATGCTTCCGAAGTACTCGCCAGCTTTTTTTGGTAGAGCAGATATCGCAAGGATGAGGAAGAGTCGTTGCGTAGTATGTATGCCGGACATTCTAGTGCAGGTACTTTACCTGTGGATGGTACTGCAATACATCAGCGTTCAGGTAGGGTACGGGTCACAAAGTAAACGCTACGACCTTCGACCTGTTCTTTCATGAATAATATATACTGTGTTTAAGTACAGCGCTGAAGTTTACGAGGATGACTGGAATTAGCAGTCGCGAGGCCCTCGTGACATGCGGCCCCGGAACGACGCGCTGTCCCGTGATGTAACAATTTCACGCTACTACAACTTTACAACGTGCACAATGTATGGAGGTCCTTCTGTGCCTAGTTTAGTATCAATCCTACGTGTAAGATAATCACGAAACGAAGTTGGACAAATCTGTAGTTTAAAGCCGTACTCTGATTTTCGCGCCGTTCCGCGCTTTAGGTACCTCACATACGGGTACCTGCACCCGGCGATTGTAAAGGAAAAATTATAGACGATGTAGGTAGGTAAACCCTAAACCCTTTTTCTTGTAAGAAAATTTTTATGTAGGTATCGTAGACAGAGATTGAAAGGACGGATAAAAGGACGGACTTCTGTTCCACCATCCGCGTCAGTTTTAGCCACCATCCGCGAAAGATGAGAGACTTCTGTTCCTTTTCGGCCTTTTTGGGGGGATGATGTGCGGCGAGAATTCATGCAACGTCTTTCTGCTACTCTTCATGGTACGGGACTATGGTGGTACTAAAGGAGGGCAGTACTGATGTGGCATGCCTTCCTTTTCCTCGGGCTTAGGTGTTTCCCTCTTTTCCTCTTTTTGCTTGGTGGTTTCCACTGATTTTGCTGCCAAGAATACTTTATAATTAAAATGGACGGTGATCACACGATATTAGATTGTAGGACATGAGCAGGCGGGCCTGAATTTCCATGTGAATAAAAATTACGAAACGTACCACATACAGTACATGTCAGCATTTTACATGTACCATGTGGGGTCTGGTCGGCCTGCCTCAATAAATATACAAATAATATTTAATGAGATATTGATGATGAGCCGCGCCGCTCCTATTGTCTGTTTCCTATTTCTCGTTATCAGATTTATGTGAGGAGTTTACAGCGCTGCAAAAGGTACATTGCTAGACATTATGAAGGTACATACACTCGTAACAAATTTGATCCGTACTTGTCCATCGGAAGGACGTACAACGTAGGTACGTCGCTACGACTGCTATTTACCTAAGGGCACTTCTGCGTATTGTAGCACCAGTACCTCCGGGTGCGTGCATGTAGTTACGCACAGTTAATCTAACTAGAGAGACGACGATTTCCCGAGGCAGACAAGCCGCGTCGCTTGTCTTTTCACACCGTTACGACAGCCTTAGCACGAAGACCAAGCGAGAGCAGGTTCACGCTAACTATGATGGATCTATTTAAGCCTAGTGCAATAGAGGGAGGTGACATAACCATTTCAACAATTCCTTTGTTCATTTGCAATCTACTGTTAAACACTAAACAGTCTAACATCTTTCCAATCTCTCTCTCTCTCCATTTGCACTTCCTTTTGCAGTAGCAACAATAAGCAAGAACACATAACATGTTTGTGTCTACATATAGCTTTTATAAGGCTACCTACCATATTTGTTTCGGAGCGTTTTAAAATTAAAAATTGTTTACAACAATCACCGAGTTAACGGTTGTTGTCTTCGGGCGCCCATGTGATCAGGCCTTCTAGTAGAGTGCCTTTTTGATCGTAGGATATACGCCATGAAGCCACTAATCCCAACCTCCCCAATGGCGGTAACAATACCGTCAAATTCATGCTAGTAAACACCAATCGTACACTAGGTTTGAAAAATGATTTATCGCTAGTCTCCACGATGCGCAGCCTGCTCCAACTGCTTCGAGGGCGTTGAGCATTCTAGCTGATCAGCTCGCGCTCGTCCCGACGGTCCTACCTAACCTTTGCTCTTGTGCGACTCCGGCCGTGCCGGAGCTAGGGGGAAAGGCAGGCGAAAAGTCCCCTCGCACAGGTCGTCGACGGTCCCGTCCCGATCCACGCGCTCCCCCGTCCGAGATATCGCGGCTCCTCCCGTCGCAACTCGCCTCCTAGCCTAGACTTCTCTTCCCCTCCGGGGGCTTGGGGGAGAGGAAGTCCATAGTTGCAAACGGTGTCAAGCCGGCGCTCCTGCCTCCACGCAAAATTTCCTCATGTCCCATGTCCGTCTCCGTTTGTTTCCGACACCTATCTGATTGTGCGAAATTCGCCCGTACCCTCCCTCAGTGGTTTACGCTGTCAGGGGGGCGCCTTTATAAATAGAGTGCCGTTGCGATAACCCTAGGCACCATGCCTTACGCACCATGTCGATAACTAGGTACCAACAGGGGGAGAGGTTGGTCGAACTCGGTGATCGAGTCGCCACTCCTCAAAAGACGTTGGGTAAGGAAATTATTTATAAGAAAACCCTCCGTACCGGGCTTTTCCGGCGGCGGTCGATCATGTGGACCTCCGCCGCCAGACCGTGTCGCTCCTCCGATTGCGACCCTCCTCCGTCTTGCTTAGCTCCTAACCTCACTCCCATGGAGAGTCGAAACTCACATGGATGGACGACTGCTAGGGAGCGCCTTGCCGTGGCGCTGCTTCCCGGCAGTCCGCCGCCAACTCCAATACCCGCGTCCCACCGTTGATCC
>JAPMLY010000728.1:5000-112500 GCA_026401115.1 Tetraselmis chui
GAGAGTTGGAGAAAAGGGCGGTATGGTCACATTTTCGTGAGCGATGCAGTCGCGAGCGGAAATGTGTCCATTCCGCTCTTTTTTTTCAACTCTCTCTCTCCGGTAAACGGCGGAGCCGTTTAACGGAGTCATCACCTCGAGGACCGGGGTAAGCTCCACCCAACTGGTGAGCCGACCGACGTAGTCGGCCGGCTAGTTATGCTCTCACCCGAGCTTCGACCGAGCACACATCATTCCTTTCAACGGGTGGTTATGGTCACATTTTAGCTCGGCCGAGCCCCGCGGATAGACCCTCCCGGGACGGCGAAGCCGTTCGACGAAGGCGAGAGTCGAAGGCTCGAGACGAGGAGCAAGTTTGGCGGCGCAGCCGTCGGACGCCCGGTAGGTGTCGGCCTCGCGTAGGCCGTTATGGTCACATTTTAGCTCGACATGGGTAGGGCCGGCCGTTATGGTCACATTTTAGCTCGGCCGAGTTCTGCGGATAGACCCAAGACTCGAGACGAGGAGCAAGCCCGGCTGGTGTCGACCTCGCGTAGGCCGTTATGGACTTATGGGTAGGGCCGGCTACGGTTATGGTCACATTTTGCTGCGTTTGACTCGATAAATAAAATCACCGTCTAGATAAAAAAGCATGAGCTGTACCACCATCAAGGACGTGAAACGGTGGATCCGGGAGCTAGGAGCCTGTCCGGCTGAGAATCAAAGTGAGCTCATGAAACTCTGCGGGGCGCACCCCAAGGCCGTCGGTGCATCCGGCGTGATTCGAAATTGGGACTCGCGTGATTTCGGGCTGATGTTCACGTACGACGGAGCTGCCCCCATGACATTTTCAATGGAGACTGCGGCACGTTACTACCTAGGTAAGCCCTTACCAGACAGCAAACGCACCGCCCTTTTGAACGCTATGCGGATGGAGATAAACGATCAAGTCTGCGCCTTTCGAAACGCCTCGGGGTTCCGCGGGCGATCAGACTATCACGTCGATCACGAGATAAAGTTTAGAGACCTAGCAGCTGAGTGGATCGCAACCGGGAAGTCGTGTGAGACGGAGTGGGTTTATGATGGGTTTTTCAAACACATGCAGCCGTTTCTCCGCGATCGCTCCGCTGCCGCAGACTGGAAGAAATTCCACGCTAGTAAAGCTGAGGTTTAGAAAACGAAGTCGAGTTTTTATTTCCGATAACCCGTACATTTTAAAAGTCGATTTGCCCTCGTACGGGGTTTAGAAAACAAAGTCAGGTTGACGCAACCTCAAAACGTACCACGGACTTTGTTTCGGACTTTGTTTCAAGCCCAAAATGAAAACAAAGTCGGGCGACTTTGTTTTCGTCTCGAAGTCCGAAACAAAGTCGAAAACGAAGTCGTGGCTGTACATTACGACATGTGTGCGCGCGCGACCGGTAGCATGGCCACCCGCACCGCCCGAGGCGCGTCCGCCATGCCATGGCGGGGCCCGAACACCAGTAGGCGACTACATCCGCAAGCCGAGCCTCCACCTGTGGAAGGGGTCCACATGCCTCGCTTGCTAGAATGGAGCGGGCGAACGCGCCGGAGAATCCTCTGCCGCAAGAGCTTCTGGCACTGCTCAGCTCGATGTCAGCCGAGCAGCGGGCGGCCGCCCTCTTTCCGTCCGGCCCACCCCGCGCCGCCATCCCGTCCACGCCTAGCCAGGCCGTGGCTGGCACGGACTCTGGCCAGAACACCAAGCGCCCCGAGGGATCTGGCTTGTTTCCCGCGGCCGAATACGGCGCGGGCTCGGTCAACAAGCCGGCCACTCACGCCGATCCTGCCGTCGCGTTGCGGCTTTTAGGCGGCCCCCCCAGCAGCCCGAAGCCCAATCCGCGCCAGCTGGACATGGGCGATTCTTCTGAGGACCTCGACGATGGTTATGCGGAAGAGGTCGAGAACGAGGGCAACCGCGACACCGACCCTCCGGAGGGGAACATTGATGGCGACGTCGAAGTAGCGGGCGTGCACACTGGTGGCGCACGGCGGGGCGAGGCCACTCTCCGAGGCAGAGGACGAGCGCCTCGGCGGGGGGGGCGAGCGGGCCGCGGCGGCACTAAGCGCAAAGCCGCCGATGGTAACTCGGCAAACCCATATTGGAGTACGATCGATGAGGTGGCCGCTTTCATGGCTGGATGGAAAGCATCCAAGAAGATGGGGAGCTCTGCGTCAGACAAGCTCCTTGGCCAAGAGGGTGCCGTGCAATATCCCCAGGCCGTTGCCTGGCTGGTCGAGCACGGTCAGTGGCAGCGCCATTTTCAAGACACTCACTTCAGCTCTCCAGAGCTCTCCACAGAGCGTCGGGCGAAGAGTGCATACAAAAGGTCCCCCCCCCCCTTTGCACACACACACACACACACACACACACACACACACACACACACACACACACACACACACACACACACACACACACACACACACAGTGCTCATTTTCACATTTTAAATACGTTGTCCATGTTAGCTAAATCATGTTTATGTTCATTTTTTGTTGTGAAGATACAAAGGCGGTGTGAAGCCCGACGTGAAAGCTGTGGTTGGATACTACTACCAAGCCACCAGTATCTCGGCAGAAGGGGGTCCATGCCGCAAGGTCCTCGTCAAGGACCAGCATGGGCTTTGGCAGCCAAGATCTGGATATTCGGGATTGGGTCATGTGCATGACGATGTGCGGCGCCTTGCATACAAAGAGGCAAATCCCACCTCAGATCCGGAGAAAATGCCAAAGGGTTGGACGTCCGCAGGCTTGCTTGTGACAACAACAGCCCCCTCCCTTCGATGTTGTTTCAACATTTATGTGTTTTATTTCATTTGACATACTTGTTCTCATATTTCATTTTTTGTTTATTGTACACCTACGCAGGTGTGCGAGCTGTTTGGCAAGGGGAGGGATCGCTCCCACGCTGAGTATATTGATTTGGAGACAACCCCCTTTGCCTTGAACCCAAAGCGAGATGATCCAAATCCGCAAGATGGAGACCCGGCCTCTAGGCAGGATGCCCGCGACGCAGCCAAGCAGGAGGAGGCCGTGGCTACCAATGAGGCCAATGCGGCTGTCACATTTGAAGCAAAGATAAGCAGCAGCCTGGAGGTGTTGAATTCGTTGGTGAAGTTTGTCTTGCAGCCAGAAGCACCCCCACCGGCTGCATGACTTACACCAGCCGGGGCGCCGGTTATTGACCCTGTGCGCTTCCAACAACTCACAAAAATGGTGGAACTGTGTGGGGATGACCCCGCAAGAGCAGCATGCAAGGCCACGTGCATGGATCAGATGGAGGCCTACTTTCTGGGGGAAATGCCCCCTCCCCCCCCTTGACGCCACACCCAGTGATGACGGCGCTGCTGGCGATAATATCATTTGTTATTAAATTCCCCTTGTTAAATCACATCTAGCCACTGAACTCTGTCCCGTCTGATGCTTGAGACTCCGCAGTCCTAATTTGGGTTGCCTTCCTTAGCCATTGTGTCTGGCTCGCATCTGCCTGGTGTATGTAATGTTTGCAAAGTGCGTCTTTCAACCACGCATGTTGCACTTGTTCTCCATGAACTGAGTTGTCGTTTGACCGGAAGGCTCTGCCAAGGGAGGAGTAATCGATATCTGAGGTGAAATGGGAATTTCTCCCCCGGGCCCGTGCAGCAGCTACAGCTTTTCTAATATCGCTCTTTATCTAGTGGCTCTCTTCCTGGCCAATGCCATCTAGGCCGTCATGGTCCAATAGCATGTTTTGCAGAATGCAGCAACAGCTAAACACGGTCCCTATCTTGCTTGCTGGCCTATACAATAGCGGTTTCTTTAGGATTATAAACCGCTGTCTGATAATACCAAATGTGTCTTCGATGTCTTTGCGGACTGAGCCGACGCGTGAGTTCCAAATGGCCCTCACGCCGGTGCATATGCCGTCGAAGACGCATATGGTGGCCCTCCATGACAGATAACCGGCATCACACATGATCCAGGTACCCTTAATCCACACCGACGCACCGGCGTCACCAAACATCTGAAATTTCCAGTCGGAAAATAGGCGCTGATTGCGCACTGCGTCCACAAAGTCATCCCTCATGACTGTTGTCTTGTCATTGAATGCTCCCGGGAAAGGGCCCGCCACCGACAACACCCGGTGGTTGTGGCTGGACACCACATTGAAGACAACGGTAGGATAGCCCTCCTTACCGACATTCTCTCCAATGTGCACGATAGGAAGGGCATCCACAGCCAGATGGATGCCGTCCATACTGCCAATGCAGCCAGGAAAGCCCAGCCCGCGGAACGGCGCTTCCAGGTGAGCGAGCTCCTCAGGTGTTTGAGGCCACTTGAGCACCTCCCCGCCGTAGGTGTCCTCCATCCATGCAGCCCATTTGTGAAAGAAAACTTTCATGGTGCTTTTACTGATGCCGCCGGCGAAGCGCACTTCATCCATATAGCCGCCAATGGCCAGGATGCGCAAGAACGTCATTATCTGTTGCGCATCACAATGACACGAGGTCACTACGCATATCTATGTACCTAGGGAGCAGCCATAGTACGCAGGATGTAGCCATCACACATCAGCGCAGGCGCCGGCATACCTTGTATGCCAAAAGGGTGGGTTGTTCTGATCCGCCACCCCGCCCCACTAGTTCCTCATTGCCGACTTTCCACTTGCCGCTAGCCACAGCTATGTCGTGGATCTTCCAAAACACCTCAGGAGGGATTCGAAACGTCTCACGGAAAAGTCGGCGGCGGTAGCTCGCGTACTTGCGATTCAGGAATTGCTTCCATGGCATGACCTTGCCTAGTTTTGCGCTGGGGGGCTTATTTCTGATGGCGTTGAGGCCAGCAAAACCGTCCTCCTTCCAACAGTATTGGCGTTGTGCGGTCTCGGCCTCACGCTTCCGGCCACGCGGCTCTGCAATGTTCTCAGCGTGCTGCCTCGCCTTGCGCGACGCAGCGGCTGCCGCTGCCAGTGTCATAGCCAGGGCAGCTACGACAACGAGTAGTAGAAGTTTGCGTTTGTGGGTGGGGTCGAAATTGTGAGTTGCAGCGGCGCCATCGCACAGCGCCGCAAATGCGACCAGCGCAATCACGGAGGCAACGTTGAGGCGCATCGTGCACACGCACTCGCACACGATAGCGGTTTGCGGCTGCGAAGCCGAGGGGGGTGCGTGACGGCTGGGCAGCACGTTTGACTGCTTCCGGGGGGTTCCGCCGAGTTTGAAAAACAGCAACGCCGCTGATGCTCGTCATGTTTGAATTCGCGCGCCGGGTGCGCGCGCGGATGGTGATGCGCTGGATACTCCTACATATACTCGTACGGGTACTTGTACGGTACAGGTACGGATACCGGTACTCGTACTGGCTGTGTCCATGAAACTTCGACTTCATTTTCTAAACATGGGTTTACGTAATGCACGCCAACATGCCGACGTCAGCACATCGCTACGCGAACGATAACGGTTCCGCCCAAAAGTCGAAAGTCGACTTCGTTTTCTAAACTTCAGCTTAATGCGAAGCTCCGGATGCTTACGGCTGAGGAGAACATACGTTTAAGATAGGTGCGTTTTATTTAGATTTTTAAAGTTTGGTTTAAGAGTTAAAAGGCCGCAACTCCAACATGGTACAAGTAGTTACGGATGCCCAGCGTGAGCGCAAGCGTGCTAAAACCGACCGTCTTTACCGTGAAAAATACAAGGAATATAATCGGGTGTACAATGAACGTCACCCTGATGTGAAGGCCGCCGTGCTAGTTTCTGCCAAAAGAACCCTAACTACGCCAAGGAATACTATCGCCGTAAAATTGAGGCCACTGGTCGCTCCGTACGCCCGACACGTGGTAGGCCGAGGAAGTCTGAAATATTTCAGGTACCAGCAGTACCCAATGAAGATTAATGTACAGGTGCGTTTAAACGCAGTGGTAGTCGACAAGATTATAAATAATTCTAGATCCCGGGGGGTTTGGTGCGTTTAAACGCACGCGTTCGACAGATGAAAATAAAATCTGGGGGTATATTATATCCTCTACAAACAACCGACCAGATGTCAATCCGCGTCCCCTCCACCTCCGAGCTCCCGACCGAGGCCTACTACCGCAGCGTGTACCAAACCGCGATGAATAATGTTGTGAGCCAAGTACCACGACCTCGTATCCCCAACCGATACCCACCGGCTCTCCGCGCCGCAAACGAGAGGCGTAGGGCCGAGGCTCAAGCAAGACGTGAAAATGCAACGTTGACACCCTCCGGTCGCGTATCTCGTGCCCGTCTCACACCCGAGCAAAGGGTTGCATGGCGTCGGGAAATTATGCGCCGTAATGCGTTATACCGCGGGCCACTGGGTGATATGGTGTCCACCGACGTCGAGGAAACACAAGCGCGCCCCGTGTTCACACCTTTGGAGCGTGACAATCGCAAGCGGGTGGCGGTGGGGGCGAGGAAGATTGCCGCGGTTCGCGAGCGCATCCATGAAGTAAAAAGGATGAATGCTAGGCCGACGTCAGTTCGCCGTGTGACTCCAGCGAAATTTCCTAGCGTCCGCATCTCCTATATCAAGGGAGAGGGAACCGCTTCTGTTATAAACGGATTAAGGTCAGAAATTTACCGACAATACGCTGAGCATCGGAAAGCAGGGGATGGGTCATTCAAGATGTGGCTTTCTCTTAGAGCGGATTTAAAAAAACAGAGGTGTATGAAGATGGAAACGTATCAAAAATCGCTAGGGAGGCGTTTAAAAACAAGAGCTTCAATGTCACAAGTGCGGAACAGTTGGAAGGTTTGATTGAAGATATCATGAAATACACCGTAGATACCGATGACTTCAGCATAGGCGCGGGCACAAGGTTTGAAATTGCTCCGGAAGGTGTGACATGAGCCTCGGTTTCTTCCAACGGTTACGAAACTCGGACTGGGCGTGCTCACGTTGTCCTTCCCGCACCTTTCAAAAGCTCCGCGTGCGGCCTGGTAAACATCCGCAATACTTATGACAATTGTTTCAAGTACTGCATTGCGGCAGCCACCAATCCACAAAAAAAAATGCCTCCCGGGTTGACTACTACATCTCGAAAAAGAATCAAGACAAGCTGTACGGAGCTTTCGACTGGACCGGTGTGTCGTTCCCGGCCAGCTTGAAAGATGTGCGCCGCTTCGAGAGCAACAACCCAGGTGTGGCCATATCTTGCTTCAGCCTCGACGATGAGAATCGCAAGGTTCACCCCCTATCCCTCTCCACAGTCAAGTTTGACGACAACACGCCGACAAAGAAGACCATCGACCTCCTCTTCTACAAAGAGCATTGGGTTCTCATCTCCAGCCTCGATCGCCTACTCAACTCGGGAAATAAGGACCAACGTCACTACTGCCCCCGGTGCTTGCATGGGTTCAAAAGTAAGGACAAGCGAGAGGACCACATGACCCACTGTGCGGCGTTTAAACCCATGCGGGTATCGGTGCCAAAGCCCGACAAGAACGGGAAAGCCCCCACCCTGAGCTTCAAGGCCGAGCACAAGAAGACGCAGATCCCCATCGTAATCTACGCCGACTCCGAGGCCATCAACCACGAGATTCACAAAGTGACTCCCAGCGGGAAGACCGAGCGCAGCTCAGAGCACCGTTGCGTGTCTATCCGAGCCCGTGTGGAGTTCAAGGTGCCCGGCTTCGACAGCTTCACGTTCCAATGCACCGGCGACGATGCCGCCGACCATTTTGTGCGGAAGTTGTACGAGCTCCGGCAAGAGTTGTCCAAGGAATTCACGAAGAACATCCCGATGAAGATGATCGCAAAGGATAATAAAGCCCACACCGAAGCTGATGTGTGTTGTGAGTGCAAGAAGGGGTTTGGGGCATGCAAGAATAAGCTCAAGGTCCGCCACCACGACCACAAGACCGGGGAATACATCGGCGCCGCCCACGCTGACTGCAACCTCCGCATGGGGATTCGCAAGGTGGAGATTCCTGTGTTTTTCAACAACGGTAAGGGCTACGACAACCACTTCATCATCCAAGCCATCTCCCGCCTGGAAGACATCGAGAACGTGCAGCTATCGGTGATCCCGGACAACAGCGAGAAGTACAAGATGGTAAACTTTCGAGCCTATCGATTCCTGGACAGCATCTCGTTCCTGAATTCCGGGTTGGGTACCCTATCCACCAACCTGATTGGAGACGACCCGAAGAATGCACCGCGCTTTCACAAGGCCTTCAGCCAGAAAGGACTGAGCGAGGACGAGCTCATTCGTGTGACCCGCAAGGGCGTGTTCCCCTATAAGTGGTTCGATTCGGTGACCAAGCTGGAACACACCGTGTTGCCATCCCAAGAGGAGTTTTTCAACGACCTGTCAGGTGAGAAGTGCTCGGATGAAGAATACGCCCAAGCTCGATGGGTGTGGGAGCGTTTCGGCTGCACGACTTTCTGCGACTATCCCGACTTGTACTTGGAGGCTGACGTGTTGCTCTTGGCTGACGTGTTCGAAGCGTTCCGCGACCTCTGCATGCACCAGTATGGGCTCGACCCGGCGCACTACATCACCCTTCCCGACATGTGCATCGACGGTGCTGTTATCGAAGCCGCGAAGAAAAATGTAAAGGTCGAGCTGATCCACACGGACCCCGACAAGTACACTTTCTTCGAGCGTGGAATTCGTGGTGGTGTGTCGGTGGTTTCGCACCGATACGCGAAGGGCAACAACCCGGGTGTCGAGGGCTACGATTCCACCAAGCCAAATAGCAGCATAATGTACCTCGACGCCAACAACCTCTACGGCTGGGCCATGATGCAGTACCTCCCCTGCGCGGACTTCAAGTGGAGCAACATAACGTTGGAGCAGGTGCTAGAAGGGCAATGGGACACCAACAAGGGATGCTCGGTGGAGGTTGATATTGAATACCCGCAGGAGCTCCACGACAACCACAACGACCTACCGCTTGCACACGAGCGGGTTACACTAGGGCACGACGACGCGAGCGAGCACGCACAGAAGCTGACTAGGGACGCGTCCACATCATGCGAGAAGCTTGCCGGTCACTTCCGCCCCCACTTGAATTACGTGTGCGACGCCAGACTTTTGCAATATTATGTCGCAAAGGGGCTGCGAGTAACCAAATTGCACCGCGCCATGACGTACGCGCAGGCCCAAACACTCAAGCCGTGGATCGAGAAAATACCAACCTGCGGGCGCAAGCGAGAAACACCTTCGAAAAGGACTTTTTCAAGCTCTGCAACAATAGCGTGTTCGGGAAGACCATGTAGAACGTCCGCGCCGAGACGTGATACGAGTTCTTCACCAACGACGACAAGCTCAAAAAGCGTGTGGCCGACCCGCGCTTTGAGAGGTGCAATGTGATAGGGAACATAGCCGGGGTATCTCGGATCAAGGATGATGTGATGCTTAACAAGCAGATTTTCATGGGGGCCAGTATCTTGGACTTGTCTGAACTACTCATGTTCCGCTTTCACTACGACGTGATTCGTGAGAAATACGGTGATAAGGCCAAGCTCTTCTTCACCGACACCGATTCCCTATGCTACCACATCGAAACCCCGGACGTGTACGCCGACATTGGCCAGATGGCGAGTCACTTTGACACCAGCGACTACCCCGAGGAGCACCCACTGTACTCAAAAGTGAACAAGAAGGTGGTGGGAAGATTCAAGGACGAAACAAACAGCTTTCCAATCAGCGAGTTTGTTGGCCTCAAGTCGAAAATGTATTGCTTCACGGTGGGGGACACAACCAAGCGCACGGCCAAGGGCATCAAGAAAGCGGTCGCCAAGCGCGAGCTCATGCTCCAGCAGTACAAGGAGGCGCTCGGCGGCAAGGCATGCACGGTAAAGCAAACGATGATCCAGTCGCGGAACCATCGGATATGCACGGTGTCCGCGACAAAGAACGCCTTGAGCGGCTACGGCGACAAGAGGTACATCTGCGGCGACGGAGTGATCACACGGGCCCATGGTCACTACCTAAACAACTGCGGCAGCGTTCATGGCGCGTAGACGTGCAGCTCGCTGTGCTTGGGAGAGCTGGGCGGTATTAAGTTGACCGATACCATCTTTTGTCACGTCAAGCTTTGGAAGCACGCGGCGCCCTCGCTCATCTTTGATAAATTTCCGGAGATATTCACCACGTTTGCGGTTCAACACTTTCCGAGCTTCAGCCAACTTTTCCATGAGCGCTGGAACGTTCAACTGCCCCACGGGCTTGTTGTGAGCGCCCAACAGTCCCGATATGTTGGTCACACCAAGCAAAGAGTTGTCGATTTTGGCGTTAAAGGGTCGAGGTCCAGTGCCCGAAATGAAGTCTTTTATTACGCTGAGGCGGACCAAATCCTCCCGCACGCTTGCGTCGATGGCGTTTGATGCCTCAAGCCCGTGGTCATGATCCACTCGTCCCAGCACCTCCTCCGTTTCGTATTCATCGAACCGGAAGTCTGTACCGTGACGTAGGCCAGCGCCGAGCAACAAACGTACTAGCTCAATCAGTCCGTTAGCACTTCTTGCACGCCGCGCGCCGTCGGATACCCTAACTCGATTTCGAACGATCGCTGAGTCACGGCGGTGTCCAATGTACACCATCGGGGCTAGGAGGGCAGCAGTTGGGTTGGTTGCGGCAAGGTCGCGGGCTGCTTGTGTGAGCATGTCAACTACCCGCACTTTGTACACGGTAACCCACAGCCATTCGGGTATTCTGGCATTGGCAGGCTTTTTTAGGAGAAACTGAATTTTGGTGTCCGCGCCGGCGGCTAGCTCGTGCGACTCTCGGATCGTCCGGTTGGTTCGACGTGGCAGCGATCGTCGGCCAAGCGATAAATATTGATCGAAGCGTCGGTCCGCCATGCTGGGGTCCTCTACGCGGTTGGCGAATTTAGCCTCCTACACGGTTCGCAAGGAATCTTGGGTGTCGGCATCTCCTTGGTGAATACCGTCGTACTCTTGTGCGAATACCCGTACGGGGTCCTCGGCGGCCTCGATCCGTCCACGGATCCGCGCCAAACGGATGTTATTTTGCGTGGCATGCATTTAGGCTTAATGTACATAAAATGTCATGCCGGCATGACAAAGGCAGTAGTTTGCGTCTACAGCCAAATGCCCTCTATGACTCCCGCTTGCTGCTTTTTCAAACGGTGTGTAACGTATGATATCATATTGACCGATGAGAAATTGACTAAACGCGAGACTGTTATTCTTACGAGCGGGCTTGTATCGTAACCCTGTGGGTAAGTGAAATGTATATCTCGGTTGGGAAATTCAAAATGAAGCTTCCCGAATTTAATCTGAGCGGAGCTTGACGACTCAATCCAGGCATAAGACCCGATCTCAAGTGGTTGTTTATAAAGTGTTACTGTGATTCTTGGAGTCACATCCGTCGGTGTTGCGATTGTCGGTACAATCATTTCCATGTTTCGAAGGCGAAGAGTTCCATAAGAGCCGTTGTTTACCATCTACGCGGTTAAGTGGGTGACAATCGGCGAGTTAATCGTTGGAAGCAGTTCGAATTGAATCGACGACTCGACACCTGAAACTCGTGAATTCAACGCAGTTCGGGTAGCTGCATCTGTGTCGTCCACGTACTTTTTTGTGGCAGCATCGGTGTCACTTGTCGGCGCGCCCACCTCCTATATACGGTTGTTGCCAAAAGACGCAGAGGTATTTGCAATTAGAGAATCTACCTCACATATCGCTGTTTTAACAATTGAAGAGGTTGATATGTTCTTGATGTACATATTTCGCCATCGCGTGGACGTACCTCCCAAACCATACATCGAATCGCCGTTTGAAATGAGATCACCACATTTGAAACTATTATCACCGACAGTCACGGTGTCCGTCGTCCCAAGCAATGATATGTAATTCGTCCATGATGGGCGTCCGCGCAGCTCGCTCCAAGTCGACCACGATGCGTTTGCGGCGACGTATGACCGTAGAAAGTGGCAAGGAATGGCCCGTCTTCGTAGTGCGGCACGTTCCCCGAAATGCGCACCCGCTGGAAGTATCCAAACACGAAGCGCCTGAGGTCTTGGCCAATATTGTACGCCGTGTCCGCCGACGGCGTCAGCGAATCATATATTACGATGTCGAAGTTTGAGGGCAGCTGGGGGTCCATATATTGTCCGATGTCGTCGTAAGAAATTTTGTCGACCCACGCCAGTTTATCGGTGATCCCGCTGAAGGACGTGGTTCCGGGCGGGCCGGTTGGACCCTGCGCGCCGGCATTACCCGGGTCACCTTTATCGCCTTTAGCACCATTGTTGCCGGGGTCCCCCTTAGCACCTTTAGCACCATTGTTTCCGGGGTCGCCTTTATCACCTTTAGCACCATTGTTTCCGGGGTCGCCTTTATCGCCTTTAGCACCATTGTTGCCGGGGTCGCCCTTGGGGCCTGGTAAACCGGGGTCCCCCTTAGCACCTTTAGCACCATTGTTTCCGGGGTCACCTTTATCGCCTTTAGCACCATTGTTCCCGGGGTGACCTTTATCGCCTTTAGCACCATTGTTGCCGGGGTCGCCTTTATCGCCTTTAGCACCATTGTTGCCGGGGTCACCCTTGGGGCCTGGTAAACCGTCATTCCCGGGGTCGCCTTTATCGCCTTTAGCACCATTGTTGCCAGGGTCCCCCTTAGCACGTATAGCACCATTGTTTCCGGCGTCGCCTTTATCGCCTTTAGCACCATTGTTTCCGGGGTCACCTTTATCGCCTTTAGCACCATTGTTGCCGGGGTCGCCCTTGGGGCCTGGTAAACCGTCATTCCCGGGGTCTCCTTTATCGCCTTTAGCACCATTGTTGCCGGGGTCGCCCTTGGGGCCTGGTAAACCGGGGTCCCCCTTAGCACCTTTAGCACCATTGTTTCCGGGGTCACCTTTATCGCCTTTAGCACCATTGTTGCCAGGGTCGCCCTTGGGGCCAGGTAAACCGTCATTTCATGGGTCGCCTTTTGCACCTTTTGCACCATTGTTGCCAGGGTCGCCCTTGGGGCATGGCAAACCGTCATTTCCTGGGTCGCCTTTTGCACCTTTTGCACCATTGTCGCCGGGGTCGCCCTTGGGGCCTTGTGCACCGTCATTACCTCGGTCGCCCTTGGGGCCTGGTAAACCGTCATTTCCTGGGTCGCCTTTTGCACCTTTTGCACCATTGTTGCAAGGGTCGCCCTTGGGGCCTTGTGCACCGTCATTACCTCGGTCGCCCTTCGGGCCTTGTGCACCGGCATTACATGGGTCGCCCTTCGGGCCTTGTGCGCCAGTATTACATGGGTCGCCCTTGGGGCCTTGTGCACCGGCATTACCGGGATCACCCTTGGGGCCGGGTGGACCGGGTGGACCTGGGTCAATCCATGAATCCCCTTCTAACAGCGCCCTCCGTGGCGTGCCGGAGGCGTCTAGTCCGTATAAGTCCTGAAAATAGGCTTTGCTAAAAGGTTTCGTTGACGAGCCGATATCGACTTGCTTATCAGCCTCTGGGGTAATGGTGGAGCTCACGTTTTGGTCCCCATCGAGAAGCGCTCGTCGCGAGTAACCTTCCTCGTTTTGGGCAAAAAGGCTCTTGGCAAACACATGGTGGAAGTGCCCCGTGCGCCACGGCTTCGTCTCCGTCCCAATCGTGTTCCCACCTATTTCAATGTCATTTGGCACGAGATTGGCGTACACTGAGATGTCATTGGTATCCGAGCGGCTGGATTTGAGCATGTTTGCATTTACGCTGTCATTCACGGTGATGTCGGTGGTGTAGATGGTCCACCACGGATAGTCCAACGCTCCGAAGTCGCGTTTGTTGTGGTCGACGCCGATCAACCCGGTTCCATCCACCTTCAGGTGCTGTACAAGATTTCGATCCTCGATGGCGTCTATATCCCCCCTCAATTCCCCCAAGGTGTTCAAGCTCGTACCATCCAGTTACGTCCTCAGCGAAAACCGTCTTCCACTCGTGCGTTTCGTTGTCGAGGGAGTGAATCGGTCCCACCAACGCCGCCGTCGTCGGCAAGAGCGAGGCGCCCACGGATATGTCGGTATCAAATCCGATCGTTGTGATGCTGTCGGTGCGGATGTTCGCCGCGCTGAAATCGTTGGAAAACGCAGCCACAGTGTTAGTGAGCTCGGTTAGGTCCATAGTCAACCCCTCGATAGCGTCTATATCACCCCTCAAGCCCCCCAAGGTGGTAGCCAAGCTCGTACCATCCAATTTTACGTCCTCAGCGAAAACCGTCTTCCACTCGTGCGTTTCGCTGCCGAGGGAATGAATCGGTCCCACCAACGCCGCCGTCGTCGGCAAGAGCGAGGCGCCCACGGAGATGTCGGTGTCGAACCCAACGGCGGTGATATTGTCGGTTCGGATGTTTGCGGCGCTAAAGTCGTTGGAAAACACCGCCACAATGTCATTGAGCGCCGTCAAGTCCGTAGTGACCCCTTCAATCTCCGTGTCCTGCCGCTCATTTTCCGTCTCCTCCACCGTCACGCGGGCCGCTAGCTCCCGGTACAACGATTCGACCTGGCTGAGGTCGACCTCCACCGCCCGGCGGCCGTTCAGCTGCAGCGGCGCCGATACTTGCCGAGACTAGTTCATCCTTGTTAATCTTAGCAAAAGCTATTTTTAGCGTCGCCGTGAAACGTCCACCGTTGAGGTCGAGCGTCCGCCCGTCATCGTCGCTTAGCCGGATGCTCACGTAACTTAGGTAGCGGTTGGCCACGTCTACAAAGGCGTCCGAGCTGTAGTGATCGATTCCGTTGAACGGTGCCGAGCTGGGGATCTTCGCAAGGATATCGCCCACGCGCCGCGTGCGCGGGTCGCGGTTTTGAGTTAATAAATTACTATGCACGAAGACACTGCTCGTGCGCGTCAAGTCCACGACACGGCTTGCGATGAGCAGAAGCTCTCCATCAACGATTTGTGCGGAATCCCCGACTGATAAGCCTAGTAGCCTCTTGCACGTGGTACCTTGCCCAATAACAACATGATGATCTGCAATTTCCGTTCCAAGTAGCGACAACTTATTCGTGCTCTCGTCGTAACTCGCCACGTACTCATCGAGTCGTCCATCGTTTAGGAAGGCAACGATATCGTCGATTGACCGGTTGTCGCGGGGGAGCTTGATGGTGACCGGCTGTCCTGGAACCTCACCACCGTCGTCGTAGTGAAGAACCAGCGTGTCGTTTCCGTCGAAGATGATGTAATAGGTATGCGGCAACCACGCGTTCAACAGCCTAACCTGCAGCGTATACCCTTGCGGAGCGGTCAGTGGATCGAGTAGGGAGAATACGTGGGTTCCATAATCTAGCTTCGCGTCAGCGTACGCCGTGTCCAAATAAACCTGTTGGAGCATCTTTACACGATATCAAAGAAAAACTGAGGCTGGGGCTGGATTGTTGGTTGCTTGGTCTCGGTCCTCGACCGGCGCTTTTCAGCCTTTGCCGTCCTGTCGCGCAAAAGAGCTGCCTTCATCTTCTCGCTTGCTACTCGTTTAGTTTTGGGGCTTGGTTCTTCGCTGGCCTGAACCTCTCCACTAGCCACATCGCTCCCCCCAGTATCGCCAGGTATTTTAGGTACGGTGTGCTCTGAACCGTCTCCGTCACTGCCATCGCTGCGCTCGAGATCATTTCCCCGTCCCATGCCAATTCTTTTTCTAAACTAGACAATAGAAAATAAAATAGAACCAACTAGAACCATGGCGTCTACTCCTTCTCTACTTGAGTCTATCGGATCGGAGGTAGTTCACGGCGAAGCGGTCTCATCCGTGGGCGCATGTACGGCTGCACCGATAGACCCAAATTCACTTGCTCGGAGCTCAAACTACGGGATGGCGGCGTGGTGGAAGGAAAACTACTACGGTTTCGGTTTCACCGACGAGCAATACCGTGTGTTGGAGGCAGTTACTTGGGGTGTGTCTCAAAAAGAAATTCGAACATACTATAAAAGGAAGAACGTAAAATGCGGTTCATCATCGAAAAAAGATCGACATTCACAGTGAAACCCCCGGCGTTCTTGTGTGATAAAAAGATACACGACCAAGTGGTCGACCCATTACCAAATTGTCCCTTCTTTATGGCTATAATCGGCTCTGCGGGCACTGGTAAGACCTCCATGCTCGTCAACCTCCTCTCGAGGAAGCAAGCTTACCGCAAGGCCTTTCACCACGTCCACGTCGTTATGCCACCACAAAGCGTGGCGAGTTTGAAGCGGAACATCTTCAAGAATCACGATAGGATGTACGGCGACTTGGATTGGGGCACGCTAGACGGGATCCGCGAGGCGGTGAAGGAATCGGCCGAGCAAGAGAAAAATAGTTTGTTGGTACTCGACGACGTGACTGCGGCTCTCAAAGACAACGAAATCCAACGTGTGCTGCGTGATCTTATATATAACAGACGCCACTACCGGCTATCTATCATAATCCTCGTACAGTCGTACAATGCCATGCCACTAGGTATCCGGAAGACCTTGTCACCTTTCCTGATGTACAAACCACGCAATAAAAAGGAGACCACGGCGATATTCGAGGAGCTGATAGCTTTACCCCGGAAGGAGGCGGAGGAGGTAATGCGTTTCGTTTTTGACCGGCCCTACGCCTTTATGTTCGCTGACACGGGGTCGGGGGAACTGTTTAAGAATTTCGACCGTATAGGTATACATGACAGCAATGCCGCGCCGAAAGACCAAGGTTACTCGGGAAAAGAAGCCGAAGAAACCGGCGGCCGATAAGAAACAAAAACCTAAGCCGAAACCCAAAACCCGTGCTTTGCGTAATCATAATGTTCGGGTCAGCGTCGTGCATAACGTAAATACCGACCCCATGTCCCAACTTCTCCCCCCTAGCAGAGGATGGACTATGGGAAGTCCCTCACCAATGCCTATCATAATTCAGCAACCATTGGGCGTTACCAGTTGGCATGCTGCAGCAATGCAACAACATGACCCATTTAAGTACGCGGCGTCGCCCATCAATGGAATAATCGGAAAGCCTCCAGAGCAAGCGAGGTAGCAACCAAAGCCTTCGACTGACGCACCATCAACATCGGGTGTCAAACAGCTCGTTCGATCTTTCGAAGACCGCGAAAAAACATATGAGGATTTGGTTCTTGATAATCCTCATATGTTTGAAGCATGTGCAATTGACGAGGTTGCGGAGCGGTTGGGGATAGAATTAAAGCCATGCAAGAAGAAGAAGGGCAGGGAGCAAAAGGCATTATGCATTCGAGAAAAGCTAGCCGAGAGGCGGAAAAAGGGTAAAGCACCCATGTGAATCAAAAAAATTGTGGGCTTATAGCAAACACACAGCATGGGTCTCGGACACTTCATCGGTGAAAAGCTTCACAACCTTCGCACAATCGGCCAAAAGGTCGCACATGGCGTTCGGGTGGCTGGAAACAAGCTCGGCGGATGGATGGTCTCCGCGGCTGCGCCGGTTGCCGCTTTCAACCCCGCTCTCGGCGCCGGTATTGCGTCGGCTGGTGCGATTGCCCGCGGGATCGGTGGGATTGCGGGCGGCGTGGAGGGGGTTCTTGATGGAAAAGCGGCAGATCTAAATAGCATGAAGGGCCACGCTGCGGCTGTCCGATCCGCGTACGCCCAGATGAGAGGACCTGGCTCTAAACTTGAAAGAGGCTAACGAAAATATTTTCTGCATCGATACTATCAACAATACCATGACCGAGGTGCGAAACTCACTCTCCGACTCGTTCGTGTACCTCAACAAGCCCGTGGCGGCGCCGGCGACCAAGAGCCGTGTACATGTGTATCCCCAAAATGGTTCGACAGGGTACAGTCCGGGAAATACAATTAAATTCGTACTACCCACGGGGAATCGTGGTGAATACCTTAATTGCCGACATAGCTACTAGAAATTTGAGCTGTTTAACCTCGATGAGACGGCTGCTAACAAAATTGTATTGGATTACTCAGCCCACGCCCTAATTCGGGCACTCAAAGTTTCAGCAAGCGGGGGCGCCGGTGGTGGTACGCTTGAAAACATCGAAGAATACAACGCCCTTTTTCACACGCTTTTGGACCTATCTGGTTCCAAGAACCAGATGTCTTTTGCTGGGAGCGTCGCGGAGGGGTTCGGAGAGGATATCGACGGAGGATCATCGCAATTTTTTTGCATCCCTCTGATGAGCTCTATAGTTGGATTCATGCAGCATAAGTATCTCCCGGTCAGTAACATGGCCAGGACACACTTGACCCTCGAGCTTACATTGGGAGACGTAGAGAAGGTCAAGGAGAAGAACTTTCCATGGGTCCTAAAGAATGTTGAATATGTAGCGGAGATGATTCATCTGGACCCTGCCGTCGACCGGGCGATTTTTGATGCAAATGGCGGGCGGCTAATTATCCCCTACACAACCTATTCCCAACACCACTGGATCGCGTCTAACGCTTCGGGCTCAATGAGCATGGCCTTTTCCAGCCCTTACAAGTCGTTGAAAATGTTGGTGGCCATCTTCCGAAAGGACGAGGACAACTATAACAACAAAAAGTACGTTTCAACGAGGAACAACCCTATCGGTAATGGTGGCCGGTATCAATTCACTATCAACTCGAAATTGACACCGTCTAAGCCCGTGAGCTCGAATCCCGAGGCGTGGGCTGAGGCGCAGAAGGCCTTCCACGCGTATGGATGCTTGGAGCACATGGGAATCATCAATTCGGACACGTGGGCAGCGAACGAGGGGAAATATTTGATCGCCACGGATTTGGAACCGCAGTCGCACAAGAGCATGTTCAGTGAGAACGGGGTAAACGTGAGCACGAGTGTCAGCCATCTCACGGCGCAGTTTGAGTCACAGTTGACCTCAAGTCTCACCGTTGATGTCTTTAGCCACTACGGCGGCTACATCGCGGTTGAAGCTGATGGGCTGGTGGGCGTCTTTTACTAGCGGCCTTACTATGATCTTTTCTGCACCATAAACAAATGCGCCGAATCGTCGTTAGCACGCAAGAGCGCGTGAGCGGGGAGAAACACGCATTCACCGTTTGCACGCCCACCTTTCATAACGGTAGTGGCTTCCAAGGTAAACCCCATGTTCGCTTCGCGCTGGAGTGGTGCACACCGATCACCGGCTTCACAGGTGTGGAGCCCGACCCCCTGTCAATCTTATTGTGCTCCCCGTCGATCCGACAATCAAATACCTATAAAACATGGGATCCTGCTAATAACGATTCAGTCCTGGCTCTTCTCCAATCTCGGCGTGGCGATAACGTATTTGGCGAGATGGCGGATTCGTCGTACGTCCAAAGCAACACGTGCGCTGGGATATGTGACGGCTCGCGGCTAGTACGCGAGGATATGTCTTTCTACCTCCTGCAGGGCCCGACAAAGCTCAGAACTAGTGTGCTCCCGTTGACGCCTACTTTCGTAAATAATTACACTTTCAGCCTCGTCTTTTGGGTGGAAGAGCCCGAGCGTAGCCTTTATCCGCCCTTTTTTCACGTCTGGATGAATGTCCGCGGACCAAACGAATGGGTCCCCGTTGACTTCCGGTCTTTCCGTATGGATCGAAACGACGGCACAAGGTGGCAGGTCGCGGTCTCGCATTGCTCGTTGATTCATCTCTACGGCTCGCAAGCGTACGGGCTCGCAATCACGAGCAGAGCCTTCGTCGACGACCCGTACCAAGGACTAAGCGTCCTTGGATATCTTCTTGGGTCAGAAATGCAAGACGCGTTGAGCTACGTAGGCCAAAAGCTAAGTCTCAAAGGGGTGAACGAAGACACGGTGGGGATTCTGTTAGAGTTGGGAACGGATAGTTACACGGAGGTCGTGCCGGCCCCACAAGGGGGCCGGCTGTGGTGACTAGAGAAGTGAGAGGAGAGAGATGGCGGCCGGCGAAGGCACCGGCAAGGCCGGCCGACCGCCACTAATAGGGAATAGAGTACCGCTAATAGCATAACACTAAGTACTAGAATGACAAATAGCTACCTTGTACATAAGTACTATGCAACGGGATGCTAGTGCTAACACCCCCCCTCAAGGTAGCCGAGGTCTTGACGTCGTCCTAGCTTGCGTTGAGGAAAGTGTCATCTTGGTAGAAAGTGTAGTGCTTGTAGCGTGTGTCTCCGGCCGGGTAGGTGTAGCGACATGCGCTCACAAGAACGTGCCGCTACCGGAGAGTTGCCGATATGAAGCAGTTCCAAATGTACTGCGTAATGTACTATTCTGACATGTAGCGGGAAAAACTGTCCACGGGGGAATTAGCCGACGCATGAGAGCGACCGGCGAGGAAGAAGCACAGCCAACAAGGCCGTTAGGAGCGTGTAGGCACGCAAAAAACATAGACGGGCGCTCGTGTTGACTCCCCCTTTTTGCCGTGGGAAAGTTAAGCTCCTCGCTAAGTAAGGTGAGCGTTGCGGCATTGACTCGGGAAAAAACAATAACAATACTACTTAAAGTACGCACGGGCCGAATTTTCGCGGGTCGGTCTCAAAAACCAGATCCGGTCGAGAGCATCGGTAGGCTGAAGGCTAGGTGAGACAGAAAGCTGGGTGGGGCGAACGTGGCGCCGGGCGCTTTACACACGCTCTTCTCGTTTTTACGTGGGAGATGGTAGGACAGTCGCGGACAACTAGCTCGAAGGCGAAGCGTGGGGTCGGTGGGACGATGAATTACTAGCGTGGCGCCGAGCGCTTTACACACGCTCTACTCTTTTTTACGTGGGAGTAGGTAGGACTAGCGTGGCGCCGAGCGCTTTACACACGCTCTTCTCTAGTGTAACTTGGTGGAAGGCCCAGAACATGTTAGAGTTGGGAACGGATAGTTACACGGAGGTCGTGCCGGCCCCACAAGGGGGCCGGCTGTGGTGACTAGAGAAGTGAGAGGAGAGAGATGGCGGCCGGCGAAGGCACCGGCAAGGCCGGCCGACCGCCACTAATAGGGAATAGAGTACCGCTAATAGCATAACACTAAGTACTAGAATGACAAATAGCTACCTTGTACATAAGTACTATGCAACGGGATGCTAGTGCTAACAGATTCCGATTCGGCGACGGCTTGACAATGTGGGTGAGATCGACCTTCAACTGATGACCGCGTCACAATTTGCTGAGCTTGGCAATGGCGAATCAACGGCGTACGTTATTTGTCTTACCTTCTACCAAATCACTGACGAAGAAGCATGACCTTCCGATATACGCTAGGAATGTCGAAGTTCCCTGGGAGTGTTTTGCCCCAGGGCCTGCACGAGGGGATTGTGGAAATATTCGAGCCACAATCAGAAACCGGTGGCATCCTCGACGTAGATGAGGACAATTCGCCCCCGAAACTGGTGGAGAGCTCGATAGAGGTCAACCCCGCTGACGCCTTCAGTGTCACCATCACGCTTTCTTTCTTCGACACGTAGTAACACACAATGCCACTCATACAAACAAACCTGCGGTTGTTGGACACTAACCGCCCCGACATAACCACGTACCTTCCACCATGGAACTACCTACTAGGCTTTACCACGAGCATCCGAGAAAATAGCATCGGGAACACGGTAGAGGAACCCCGGATGCTTACAATGGTTGACGTGAGCGGACTTAATATTATACCCGGTACCCTTTTTCACAGGTCAAAGCAAAATGAGTGAAAGCGAGGCCGCCGTTCAGATCGAAAACCCCTTGCTCGATAAGTGGCGCGCGCATGCGAAAAGACTCAAGCGCTTGCATGGGGCTTCATATGCTCTCTTCAATGGACGTGTGGACATGGCGTTGTTCACCACCGTCGCACTGAGTCTCGGTGTGGGTTGTCTTAATCTCACGTACGGGATCGGGCAACCTTCGGCTACAGCCGGTGTTCCCGCCATCGTCAGCGGATGCCTTTCACTTCTAAGTGGGTCCGTTGCGGCGGTGAACCGGGGACTCGAATGGCCGAACAAGGCGGAGCGCCACAACGATTATTCATCACGTTTTGGCGAAGTCGTTCGTGATATCAACACGGAATGCACTCTCCGCCTCCTAAATAATGCCGAATATATGTCAGAGGGCGACTTTATAAGGCACACGAGCAATGTGATGAGCCGGCTAGAGGAGAACGCTCCAAATATCCCCGGGTGCATCGAAAAATCTTACTCTATTCCAAAATGAGTGGCGTTACCGAAGTACGGCTTTACCGCAACATCGTCAATGAAGTTCCGGCGCAGTATACAGACGTCACCGCATCGATGCTCAACTCGTCGACGAAAAACCACGCCACCGGCGTCAAAAGGTACTTGGATGGCGTCGCCACGGTGAGCGGGCTGGACCCCGGGACCAACTACTTTTGGGTGGAGCTCATTGATGCCCGCGGCAACACGGCGGGGCCGCAGCCGGCCGGGAGCTATACGACACCGACGGTGTGGGAGTTCTACATTGCGAGTCTTCCAAATTGGACCATCATCATGAACTCGATTGAGGGCTCTTTCGTGTCACATACGACAATTTGACGATGTCGAGTGATTGGCGGCAACATGACAATTCCGATACGCCAGTGGAGGTCTCCGCGACCAACGGGGTGAGCAAGCGCCTAAATTTATGGTACCAAAGTGTTGAAAAAAACCATGGACCATAGTCGACATGAGTATGAGCGAATCACCTGTGTTTACGGTAATGTGGTGGAAAAATGCGCATACTCCCGAGGTGGAGATTCGCAAGAATGGGGTGACGGTGACGCACGTTGAATCGAGTAGAGGCCTATCTTATACGCTATTCGAGAAGACATATGAAATATCTAATTAAGACAATAATCAGGATCACGTAGGGCTGTTTGGTACGGGCTTACCTAGGTAGTAACGTGCCGCAGTCTCCATCGGAAATGTGACAATAACGGCCTACGCGAGGTCGACACCAGCCGGGCTTGCTCCTCGTCTCGAGTCTTGGGTCTATCCTCAGAACTCGGGCGAGCTAAAATGTGACCATAACGGCCGGCCCTACCCATGTCGAGCTAAAATGTGACCATAACGGCCTACGCGAGGCCGACACCTACCGGGCGTCCGACGGCTGCGCCGCCGAACTTGCTCCTCGTCTCGAGTCTTCGACTCTCGCCTTCGTCGAACGGCTTCGCCGTCCCGGGAGGGTCTATCCGCGGGGCTCGGCCGAGCTAAAATGTGACCATAACCACCCGTTGAAAGGAATGATGTGTGCTCGGTCGAAGCTCGGGTGAGAGCATAACTAGCCGGCCGACTACGTCGGTCGGCTCACCAGTTGGGTGGAGCTTACCCCAGTCCTCGAGGTGATGACTCCGTTAAACGGCTCCGCCGTTTACCGGAGAGAGAGAGTTGAAAAAAAAGAGCGGAATGGACACATTTCCGCTCGCGACTGCGTCGCTCACGAAAATGTGACCATACCGCCCTTTTCTCCAGCTCGCTATCGCTATTCCGCTATTCCTTTGCACCAGCCTTAGGGTTGTTTCATATGCACGACTTCATGTGGAGATATAGCGGCACATGTAGTAACACGTACCAAAACGTATTGGCATGCCACGCGTGTACAGTGCCACGTCGCAATTTCATTTTTTTCACCCTCGCGGTCAACGCTTGTCGAGAAAACGATGTCGAGAAAACGAATAGTAGTTCGCGCAGTATTGCAGCTATCTCGCATGGCGGGATTTTGGATCCAAAATGCCGCCATGCGAGATAACAGATGTCGAGATAGGATCATGATCGCTGATTTACCCGTCTACACAATGCGCGCCCGCCTACATCATCGCTTTGTCCCTTCACACACACTCTCCGCCAAGATCACAGACCGGGCCAACCACGGCGGACGCCGGAAGTCCTCAAAGCCCGAAGGCCCCGACTCCTCCCATACGTGTTGCTTCTTTACCACCTTCTTCTCCACGCGAGGCGCGGTATCATCGAAGGGATGGGAGCGTCGCTGGTAGCCCGGCGGCGGGCATATCGTCGCGTGATCGCTCAAAACCCCGGAAGCCAACGACCTTCTTCAACCCACTTACGTCGGAGGACAAGATGCCGAATATTATATATTGAATATATATGTTGATATGCTCTGTATGTTCTGTCGGTAGTGCCTAGACACCGGCTGCAACACATCGCTAGTTCGCGCCGCCGGGCTGGTGGCTACCTGTACCTGTACATGTCGCATATTCACATCTCGCATCTCAACATCCTTTTCATCTCAACATCCTTTTCAATAAAACAATATCTCCCCATTGCTATTTTCACTCGAATACCGGCCACGTGGCGTCATGTATGTACGCACGTGACTATCTCTACATCAAATTATCTCCACATGAAGTCGTGCATATGAAACAACCCTTATTAGTTCTCTCTGCACCAGCTCTACCCCGCGCCGGCCACCGGTTATTTCATCGCCTTTTGGCAAGCGCGGTACTTTAAATCAAGACACTTCCCGGTTATTTTCGAGGCAACGCTCATTTGACCTTAGCGCCGGTCTAACCCAACCCACGCCGAAGGGGGGATTCTACACGAGCAACGTCCGGCTACTGCTCTCGAGTGGCTTCACGGTGAAGACTATCCTGCGTCGCTATGCTCCTTCCCCGCCGGTTGCTAATGTGATGCGCCGACCAATTCGCCCGTTGACAGTTTATTCCCTCGCTATATGTCATTCCAGTACTTAACGCAGTGTATCAGACACCGCTTTTGTTGGCCTATTACCGATAACAGCGCGTTTTTGTAAGCGCATGTCGCACCGCCTACTCGGACTTCGGCCTAGCGCAAGGCTTTTCCCACCGTGACGACCTCTCCTTCTGTCACGACCGGAAATCCGATGGCATGCTCGAGGTTGTATGGCAAGACCTTGGCTACATTGAGGGGGAGAGTTAGCAACCGCCTCCTTACGTACTGTACTTATGTACACTGTAGCTATTGTCTTGCCCTAGTACTTTGTGTTGCACTTCCGGCGGTCCTGTGCGTGCCGCCTGTGTCGGCCGGCCGGGCCATCCGTTGCCTTGCCGGTCGCCACTTTTCTCTGTCCACCCCCTTTCTCCCCACAGCTGGCCCCATTTGTAACTATCACAGGCCGGCTCGACTATCCCTTGTAACTATTCTGCTTCCTCTATCGAACCCTTATCCATGGTTCTACAAACACACAATACCACTAAAAATGAATTGTTAGCGTGTAGGTACCGCCCGCGCGGACGTGCGCCGTCGCCTCTCTCCCTCTGACTTTCGCGAGGGAAGTCATGACGATGCATTTCGATCATTTGATGAAATCGCAGTATTTACATGTATATATCATGATCTACCATCTATGTGCTTTTCCGTCTACGTAGTCACGAATGTATATCAATTCTGTGCGACTACTCCGAAACTATTACCGACGGCCATCTCAAGAATTGGCGCTCCAATTATGTCGGCAACATCTCAACAATTCGATGCCCAGGTCACGCATTCATAATGAATCATTTCTTATTCAAATACACAATGACCACCATCGCTTCGATTGTGATGATGCTACCAATATAACGACATTCTCATTTAGGTAATCGTGAGAAAGATTTTCCATCTGTAGTTGCTTTCCGCGTGCACCGTTTCAAAAATATCATTGTCTCAGCATTTGAGTGCAAATCCCATGCATGCACGTCCCACATGCGTTCTTACGAGTATTTGCGTATTGTTGTTCCTGTGCGGTAAGTAGTGTGTGCACGTAATTTTTTTGCATAGTTGCGTTTTTTATGTGCTTATATATGATGAGCGAGTGCGCGCGTATGTGGCAAATATATTTCTTTGGAGTCAATTTTCCTTTACACATGGTACTTGATACACAAGCAAGAAGTTGAAACACGATGAAATTCATTTCAAATGTGTGTGTGTGTGTGTGTGTGTGTGTGTGTGTGTGTGTGTGTGTGTGTGTGTGTGTGTGCATGCGTGTGTGTGTGCATGCGTGTGTGTGTGTGGGCGGCGGGTTGGGCTGGAGAAAGAGAGACGAGAGTAGTCACCCATAACATACCCAGCCCCGAAACCTTTCCGTCTATTAATCTCAATCACAATATTGTGTGCAATAGATTAAGCTTGCACACGGGTACGTCCTGGATGGATCGACTGATGCCACCAATCCTTAGCGCTACTGGGAATTGATTACGTCCCCCCCCCCTCCCCCCTGTCCGTGACTAGTGGATAGGTGTGTGCTTTTGTCATCCATGCTTGGGATGATGGACCTGCATTGTTTTTTTTTTTGTAAGCTCATAATTTGGTTTTGGGAAGTCAAATAAATGGCCATATCATCTACTCTCGTCAAGAAAGCGCGCGTACTTGTAATAACATCATTCACGGATCACATTATGACAAACCGATGTGTTCGCAAGCGAGTATAATAATCCTTACTAAAAAGAAATCCCAGATCCCGGGCCGGAGGCGCTAAAAATATATATATATATATATATATATATCTTACAAGAAAAAGTAGTGGAGGCCACCAAGCAAAAGGAAGAAAAGAGGAAAAAACCTGAGCGCGAGGAACAGGAAGCGAGTGTATTCCTTCCGCCGCCACGGCTTTTAACCGCCACTGCCAAAAGTCAGACGGCGTGGAAGCCGGGCGACTCACACACGTCCTGGGCACAACCAGCCCAGGCGGGGCTCCATCCCATTATTATCATTGAACGCTCAAGCTTGACACGCCTGCGCTCCGAGGCTCAAAACGTATTCCGACGCCTCCCGGAACATCGGCACAACTTCCGGAATACGTGTCGCGTCCGCGCGCTGCCAGAGCATCAGCACAGCTGCCATTCTTCCGCGCCGGCTCACGAAGAACGATGACGGAGGAGGCGACTCTTCCGGTCTCGAGCGAGCGCGAGCCGGGCGTGGGGGCAGTATGCTGTCCTGCACCGCTGGCTGTGCTCGCTGCTGTTTGCGGGCTGGCCGGCGAAGCGGAGCTGCCGAGTGAGCCTATAAAGGCGGCGGTGCGCGGGCCGGAGAAGGGCGCCACCCACGGGCTGCACGTCTACACATACACCGTCGACTCCAAGCGCGCGCCGGACGATAAGCTTTATGCGCGCAGCCCCTGGCTACGGGAGTTCATGCCTCGTGGCTTCTCCGTCGTAGTTGAAAAAAAGGAGGACGGGAAGACGTGCGAGGTTGTAGCGGTTATGCAGGTCAGTCCCCACCTCCCCTCTCTCCCTTCCTCCTTCTCTCCTACTCTCCCTTGGTCTCTGCCGCTATTTATAACATAGAAACAAGCACACCCACTGCTGGCTCCCTTTCCTGATTACAGCCGCACTCAGTGACTCATCCAGTTGCTCATCCAAGTGGAGCTCATCCAATTGCTTTTCAGCACCCACAGGCCGTTGACCTCCCACATATGCTCCACTCGTCCGTAAAATAAGCCACGCCCGCTGTAGATTCTCTGTAATCCACTCATCAGCACTGCAGCATTTCCCGCTCCTCCTACCAGCCCCTTGATCTCCCAGGTCACCCAATCACCAAAACATCAATCTCCCGCCCACTGTGCTGAACAAAGCACTAAACAATTTTACATTCGGCTCTCTTTGCCGCCTCTCACCACCCTCTCATCCGACAGCGCCTGCCAATCACCTTCCAATCATCGTCATAACGCACATCTTATGCATACTCAGCCCAGGAATCTCCCCCCTCTCTTTGAGCACGCCACTCGTTACAGTATCCAGTGGGTTGCAGCGTTGCGCTCACTGAGCAGGCTGGTAAATGACAGGCATAAATTTTGGGGGTGGGTCTACAGGGACCGCGCAAGTTTGAGGGGGTGTCGCTAGGGGACAACGATGACGTGCCCGACACGGACGAAGACGCGCAGATATTTAACAGAGGGCAGGTTGAGGCGTGGCAGGCGGCGGGTGAGCTGGCCATTGTGCGGGAGGACAAAGAGAACGGAAAGTTTGCGGTGCTCAAGATGTTTAAGCATCGGGGGCAGCTGCTGGCGGTGGGGGGCTCCAAGACGCAGCACGTCATCGTCTCCCCTGACTGCATCGATGCCATCATCGCGGACGCCAAGTCACGGCCGCTGCTTAGTCAAATCTTTGCGGAGGTTAAGCAGCAGTGGGAGGCTCTGAGTGCGCTGGCTGATGTGCGCGCGGGGGCGACGGTGGTGGGGGAGCTGTGCGATGGGTTGCATTTTGTGCCGCTGGAGACGGAACGGCCGCAGGTGAAGTGGTTTGGCCTCTTTGAGCGTGGCCTCGCCCTAAGCCCCGTCGCCAGCCTGGAGCTCCTCTACAGCCTGGGCCTCCCGGCGGTGAGCTACTCGCTGCTTGACCCCACCACTGACCTCAACCTCACCATCCAGGCCGCACGCTGCGGCACGGGCGAGGGCTACGTCATGTACTTCACCAACACTCGGACGGGGGAGGTGGTGTTGGCGAAGAACAAGACGGCAGTCTACATCGTGAAGCGCATGACGCGTGAGATGCTGAGGTCCTTCGGGTGGGTGCGCCTCGGGGGGGACTATTGTTTCTTCGGTCAATCCCTAACATTTTTTCATATAGATGTTTTTGTCGCATTACAATTGCAACGGTGCGCGCGCGCGCGCGTGTGTGTGTGTGTGTGTGTGTGTGTGTACTTCCGGAATCCTACTTAGATATCTTTTCACGGCATGTGGTGTGGCTCCCACAGCACTGCTCCTTTGACAGTAACGCCATTCTAAGAAACACAATGTCGTCCAAACACAGTTGGAATTTGTGTTTGCTTATTTTTTCTACCTGCTTTATTGGCTAGTTGAAAAGTTTTCGCTTTTGGTTCCCACAGTTCATCCTCGTTTTCGTATTTTCACCTACTCAAGCTTTCCTCAGCACTCCTCACTATCATATATCTACGTGTTTGGTTGAAGCACAGTTTCTCGAATCCTGTTCACACATGCAACCCCAACGACTGTGTAACTCGCAATTTTTTTCCGTTTGTAATTTGCATAACAATTTATTTTGGGCGATAAGCTTTTCCTATGATCTAGTTTTACTTTTTTTCCTTCCCTGTGTACTTCTTTCCTGATTCATGTTGGCTTGCATTAGAAATGGAAATTCTGCCTTACCTGCTGCTTCTTGATCCTGTATTCCACTGCCTAACATCATTGACAATTTAATTTGCGAAATGTAATTTAATTTATTCTGTAATTTCTGCATTACGCAGTCCTTATGGTGGCGTACTGCTTCGATGCGCTGACACTGCTTTCCGACGCGCACAGGTACGCACTGTACGATCGGCTGCCAAAGCGGATCATCGAGACAGCCGCCTACCATCAGCTGAGCACCACCGCAGCTGTCCGGCTGTGCGGCAGCATGTTTGGGCTGATGGAGTGGATGATGGCAGCCAAAGTCCCCGTCAGCGCGATCGCCTACTACGGCGGGGGTGACCAAGTGCCGAACCCAGAGCAGCGCGGGTTTGCCAATGTCTGGCGCCGTTACCAGGCGGAGACGCGCGAGCAGGTGCCGGACCTAAGTCAGCTCACACTACAGGACGTCAGCGGTGCCTTTGACGCCAATGAGTTCATGCAGCAGATTAAGGCCAGGCCACAGCAGGTGGGATCCGGACATACCCCACCCCCCTCTCTCCCTTCATGCCTTCGTATGTTAGCACTGCGCATCGAGACGACCTCAGTACTTAATTTGCACCACCCCCTCTCCTTCAAATCTGACGTACGTGTCCTCTTGGAATCCTGAGGTCCGATCATGGATTGCAGCCGCTGCCACACTCATAGCTCACTAGCAGCTTTTCTGTCCCCACCTAGTGGGAGCTTCACAACCAGTATTAGGGAAATGTGAATTATAAATTGGTCATTACAGCTTAATTAATGAAACGTGCAGGAGTCATTTGACTGTCTTTTATAAGAAGTGCGGTTAAGGTCTTGAGTCGAAATCATATCCCAGATTCCAGAGAACTTTTGTGCTCTCCTGCGAGCGCATAGAAATTAAAGAAACTGAGCTTCACCATGTTTTTGGTTGTTAGTATTAAGCCTTTCATATCCATCGCACCCTCTCTCGCCCCTGCATTTCAGTGTTTCTTGTTTAGAGAGATGTTCCAGCAGCCCCATTCCTTCCCCTAAGACGCATCCACGATCGGATGGCAGCGCTCTCCCATTCGGGTGTGACACGAGTGTGAACCTCAACTCGTGCGGGCACCTGTTGATAGTGTTGCGTGTTCGCGTGACGCAGGTTGGGGCGGGAGGAGCTGCTGCTGCGCCGGGGAGCGACCCCCCGCGGGTTGTGTTCATACAGGGATTGCAGGGGAGTGGGAAGAGCGCGTTGGGGGGTCAGCTGGTGGAGGCGCTGCGCGCGGAGGGTGCGGTGGCGGAGGTGGTGGAGCAGGACCAGTTCGAGGGCTGCAGCACCTCGTGCCGATCCTACATCGAGCGCCTGCTGTCTGCGCGCGCCGTCAACTTCGCCATCGTCACGCGCTGCAACATGAATAAGAAGCAATACTCTGCCTACGAGACAGCGGCGCTGCGGCTCGGCGCGCGCGTCAGCTTCCTCACTCCTCACATCATCGACAAGCAGGCCACCATGCTGGTGTGTCTGGCCAGCATACTGGAGCGCACGGATGGTGGTGCTGATGAGGGGCTTGTGGCTTTGGGGCACGGAGGGTTGCCTAAGGCAGAAGTGTGCGACATCTTGCGTAAGAACCTCAAATCGTTTGACCCTCATCCGTTGGGTCAGCGCTTCCAGTCGCTGGTGGGGGTTGGGGAGAAAGGGAAGGGGTTGCCGGGTGAGCCCCCCCGCTACGACGCGGCATCTGACGTGATGTGGAGGTATGTGGAGGAGCATGCGGGTGCGCTGCGTGCGTTGCGGCGACCGTTAGGGGAGGTCACGGCGGAGGTGAAGGGGTTGCTGCTGACCACGCCCCCAGACGCCTTCACTTCGCTGCCGTTCTGCGACACCACTCTGATTGCGTTTTACCCCAGCCCAACGGACGACGCGCGGCTCGCAGCGGCAGCGCAGGCGCTCAACCCCGCCGCGTTCAGCAGCTTCCACATGACTCAGTTTGTGAAGCGACGGACGGGGAAGAAACGGGGGTCGGGGGGGGAGGATGGGAATGGGGATGGGGAGAGTTATGTCGCGAAGCAGGTGTCACAGCAGGGGAGCAGGGTGCGCGTTGTTGTGACGCACCTGGTGACGCAGGTATCGGATGGGCACATGGCGTTTCGGGTGAGCGTGCCGTTGGCGGCGCCGCCCTCCCGCCCCGAGTGCCCCCCTCCCCCCGGCCTTGCCAACCCGCCTCTGTGGATTATGTCTGGGAGGCCGCACATGACGGCGTTTGTGCCCGAGGGCGGCACGGCACGCGCGTCGGTTGGGTTCGTGTATAGCGAGAGTGATGAGGACGTGACGGTGCAGAAGCTACCGGAGCCGCTGGAGATGGAGCTGGTTTGCAGGTGGATGTGAGAGAGTTCCCTTGGCGCCCTTTGGCGATGTTGAAATCGAGATTGAAATTGAAATTTATTTACAACAATATATGACTAAGCCGTTGTAATCTTAGCCCCATTCCAAAAATCGTCGATAGAGAATTATGCAACCATAATGCCAGTACCGACTAAACAAGAACAACAACACTAATCTAAAAACATAAAGTAGATACACCGCGTAGTCCACTTGTCTAAACTCTTCCACAAAAGTCCGGAATTGCTTTATGTTGTACATAAGCTAGTAAATAACACGCTCCACTCTCACCACATCAAGCACGACGACACCCGATTACCACTCAATTGTAGGGACCGAGAAGCAAGCAGTTAGCCGTCATCCGGGGTGGTTAGACCTCATCTTAAAGCGGGTGTTGTCGGTGGATTTTGTCGAACTAAGCCCATAAGTTCCCAAGAAATTGTCTAAACTACAATTCTGAGCGTTTAGAAAATTCTGAGCGTCGTTCTGAGCGCCACGCTTGGGCATTGCTCAAGCGCTCATACCAAGCTGCATACTTCTACGTGCTCCACATAACCGTATTTTTGGGGACTAGTTCGATGGGGTTTTGGAGGCGTGGGTGCCGTGTTCAATGCGCGAGGTTTTGTTTGCGGGTTTGTGAATACACTCTTCCCATAAAGTCCGTTACTAGTGAAATAGGGCCTTTCGCGTAGGGCGGGTGTTTATCATGTAGGGTTTCTAGGGTTAAACTGTACTTTAGCTCGTTGAAAAGGCGGGCCGAAACTTGTGTTGACGGTGAAGTAAAGGGGGGAAGCGGGGCACAAATGGGGCCCGTCACGGCTACGAACTGACGTATTAGGGTTTGCGGGTCAACTCCGATTTCGGGGCATACCCTGGGTCGGGCGCCCCGGAATTCGGATTATCCACACTTTGGCTCGTGAATACTCCCGAAATCGGCGACATAACACGCGGTTTTCATGATCCCAACATGCTGTCTGCAAACATGGGAGCACGTGGGTGTGATGGCATGTGCCGTTAAGATGCTTGATGTGGGTGGGATAGGGGCCGGAAACCCACCGCTTGGGAGGCTTAAATAAGCCTAACTTTGCCGTACGGTGTCCGATTCGAGCAAACTAAGTTGCAAATGGAAGCCCTTCCTCCAAGTAAATATAAAATTTCAACTTAATTTACGCCTACGCCACGGTTATCGCGCCAAATTCGCCGTCCGATGCCATCCAGCCCCTTGTACAGCCATCTAAAGTTTTTAGGGTTTCAAAATCTGCCACATTCGCGCGGGGCTAGCAACCCTTGGACATGTGGTACCCGCACATCCGCTCCTCCGATACGCTCAACAATCGGCGCTCTATATTTCGTCTATTCGCGGCGTTACCCATTTCATGCCCCATGATGGCATGGTGCCGCGTGCCATGTGCCGCATGCCAAACCAAGGCCCGTGCTAGGGTACTTTGAAAGCTCCCCGCCATATTTCACGCCCGGCGATGCGAAAGCTTCAAAGGCCAGCGATCTGCGCGCTACGGTGCTTACACTCCAAGTCAACCGTCCCTCAAGCCCAATAGGTCCCTAGCCCGTGCTCCTTGGCTGTATTTTCGGGCACTTGGCAAGAAAACCTAGTGCACACGATATGCCATTCTCGGTATTGTCGCTCTGTAGGCGGCCGGGCGCAACACATTCGGCGGATACTCGTGCAATTGTGCAAACATGCTGAGAGCCCAATGTCGAGTAGTCTCCCGGCTTGTCGCGACACTACTTGTACCGAGCCACGCATAGAGGCGTGCATAACCTGCACATGCACAAATTTCGGCCTGCAAAATTTCGGCCGCAAATCCAACGTGTGTGCCCACAATAATCGGAGCGTGCCGATAGAGGTGCTCACGTCAGTGAACAACACGCCGTGCTGTGCTGTTCGAAAGTCATTACTCTACCCCCCAATCGAATTGCATGGCCATCGCGGCTATGCGTGGCGGGTAATTAAATGCGTGCCGCTAGTAACGGACTTTATGGGAAGAGTGTGGGGATGGGCGCCGGTGATTCTCACTACGTTATTTTTGTGAAAGTCTCCACGCAACGGCTTAGCACATGTCAATATTTTGTGCTCCCGCCTTTCTCAGCAAGGCAAGCTTTCAGCCTGCGCCGAATCGACGTGTACAATGCTCGTATGGCCGACTGTGGCAATTTTTCCCACTCTTCGGAAGAGTGTGGAGCACGGCAGCTCACGCCGGAGGCACGGGGGATGATTTTGGAAAGCAAGCGAGCAAAAACGCACATGACGCAGGCTTGGATAAAAACTGCACGCTGTAAAAATGCGAGGACGATTGGCTTTGGGGAGGGGCGAGGTCCAACTTGGCCGATAGGGACGCATCACGTTGACGGTGGTGTTTGGAATGCTTGGGTATGTGCTTGTGCCAACCACGCCCGCCCAACGCGTGGCACACTTCGGGAATTAGGCGTGGAAATCAGTAGGAATAAAGAATTGGTAATCATATATCGACATGACCCGCACAAATTGCCTCATGAGGTGAGCCGAATTCGCCGGGTGTCGCTTGGCACTTCGGCTCAACTTTGCCGGAATGTTTCGTAAATAATGATAATTCACAAATCATTGATATGTGGGTGGTTGAACTGCACAGTAGGTGCGTTTGACGCGCATTGAAAATACGCGTCGAATGGTACATGTTTGAAAAAGTTTTGACCATGTTTGAGTAAGTTATGATCGTTTAAACATTGTGGCTTGCCCTTAGGTTGTGCGCATATCGGTGGTAAGTCTACATACGCGATTTCATGCGTTTCCCCCACATCAGCTTACCTAACACCTCTCCCCTCCGTCGTCTATGCATTATATTTGCGCGACCGTCGCATAATAAACATTCATATTGCGGCGGTGTGTGCCCGTTACCCTTTTCGTCGAACCAGCCGAGGCGATTGTTTGAGAGAGCGTGCCGAACGGGTGCGGGAACGATAACCCCAAGTACACCAGTCCGGCAGAGCTCGAATTTGCCCCCCGTAGTTGTCGGCGCATTCCATCTTGGGCGCCACAACATTTCCTAGGATTTCAGGAGATCTGTCAATAAAATCGACGCATGATTAATTTTTTAACTTGTGAAGATGCAAAATCTTGACTAGACTTTTATGGGGGGAGTGTGCAGTGAAAACCGATGTCCTCGCAAGTCGTGCACGATGCGCGGCCTACGGTGTACCGCTACGGGGGGTGGCTGTTAGCCAGCGCTCGAGGTGTGAGGCATGCAATCAAGTCCAGCCTAGCTCTTGCGTGACTCCGGTCTCGCCAGAGAAATAGACGGGAAATGCCTACTAAAAGATGCTCTTTCAACGGCCCTTCTTCGACGGTTCCACCGCCGCGCCTCGATCTCCCGTACCATTGTCCGTGCCGCTCCTCCACCAACGGCGGTCCACCCGCCGAAGGTCCCTCTTTACTTCATGGAAGTTTTTTTATGTTTTGTTGTTTTATTTATTTATTTAATTTATTTAATTTATTTTTTTTGGGGGGGGGGCATATAATATAGTATGGCGCATTTGCCTCCGCTGTAGGTACATTTTTTCCATCTACTTTTTTCTTGGCCTTCGAGGTCTATTTCCAACACCCTCAACGATCAAGTCTCCGTGGATGGTTGGTACGGAAAAAATGTATCTCCATACACTGCGCACAACATGCCACTTTGACCTGCCATGGTCACGTGTATTTTTCATTAGGTGTCATAGGCGTGGAACGGGTCATGGTTTTTTCCTATCACGTGCGACTTTCACATTGTTTCTCACTGCATACGAGGTGATGATACGTTGTACATCAGTGATAAACCGCACAAAACCTAATGAAGTAAAGTGTCTTTCTCATATTTTGATCTACAGACTACTCTATGTGACCCACGCATAGCCTCGTTCGCGAAAATGAAGTAAGGCCGTCCGCCGCTGCCGATGCAGTTTGGTTGACTGCGGTCCGCGCGCAAATCGCTACCTTGTCGCCATGGCAGCGTCCCATCCACCCCAATGGATAGCCTTACGGAAGAATATGAGGAAATCCGTGGCTAGGGCTGTGCCTCATGCTCGATGTTGTGTGACAGTGGACTGGGCGAGTGAGAAGTTGGCAGAGGATTTGGTGAAGTACGTGGACGCTTTTAACGACGACCCCATCGAGGCAGCGGAGTGCGAACCATGAAACAAGTCATACGGGCCGAGTGCGTGGAAAAATAAGAAAACAACAAATTTTGGCGGGGACATTACGACACGGGTGAGGAGCTGGCAATTCAATTCGATGAGATGAGCTCCCTATGCAAGTCGTGTTAATGGTCACAACATATTTTACAGCCTGTAGTATATTTTCCCGCCGTCTCGTTCGATCTTGACCAGCGCGACGTCACTTCCCCCCGCCTACGACTTGTGGTCAATATTTGTGGAATTATTCTTTTGTGAATCTCTGACTAATAAGCAGCAAAACCGTTGTTGTCGTGGGATTGTTAGGGAGGTCGGAAAGCTCGCGAACTTCCAAGATCTGTCACACAAGAAAAAAAATGAGGTTCAAGAACATCGTGTAAGTTTTCCCGCCCATTTTTTTTTTGCCACTTAGACTAGCAATATATGCAGCATATGAACATCATGTGACATAGCGGCTATGTGTTGATATTCGCAGGTTCTTGCCTTTAGTTACCTTGAGGAATGCCCGAGGGATAAGAGGGGGTATAGCGATGATGCTCCCGCTTGTGACGCTAGAGCTGCACGAGTCATCGTACGTTCCGTATGGTTCGACGGAGTAAAGGTTGTCGGCGGTTTCCTCGACCGCCACCGTAATGGCGGTCAAGAACGCCCCGCTGGTCTACGTGGCGAACAACCAGCCGCTGCCCTCGGTGGAGACGTGGCACCAGCCGCTGCCCTATGGTGGTCGGTGCGCGTTGCTTCCACCTTAATCGGACTGGGAGGTAAGAGTCACCCCCGTCCTTTGTATGCCGACCGTTATAGACGCTACCTGCTAATAGGATGAGATAAGACGAGTAGAGTCACCTTGTTGCCGAATTAATGCCTTCTACAATTGTATAATTTGCCAGTCTATTTCATGCATACATACGTCAACAACTCTTGAAAAGCCTTGTGCTTCACGAGGAGATTAAGCGTTCTTTCCTGAAGCCGATAAGGAGGGCAATTGCATCTTGGGTAGTCCCCGAGGTGCGGTTCCCGCATGAGCGCGCCAGCTACAAACGTGAGCACCCTAAGCTCACGTACATCAAGCACAGGTCGGTTCCCTCAACATTTAGGAAAACACTCGTTGCATGTGTTTTGTGATTGTGATTCATGTTAGTATAATATATTGTTACCAAAGTTTCGGCCATACAAATGTCTTGAGAACAATACATATCACTTTTTTATGTGCTTTGATATCCATGTATTCACGGTGCCCGGGGTGATGCTGCGCGTGAGGAGCGGGCCCTTGCCTGTAGGCAAAGGGCAAGAGGAACCAGGCGGGAAGTGCTGAGTGTTACGTCGGTGGCTTGGAAGGCGGGAGGGTATGACGCAGCAGAGCTGCCGTCTGAGGATGTCGGCATCTCCTCCTGCCATTCTCTTGGTGAGTTTAAGGGAGAGGGTGGCACAATGATGGGGTCGGTGGGGGTAAAACCCGCAGCAGAGGCACTGGCGGGCAGCGTAGGAAAGGAGCCGGTGCAAATTGACGGAGGCGGGTCATGTGTGGTGGGCGCGCCGCTTGATGGGGCAGATACCGTGCAGCATGTCGCCCCGGTAGGTAATTAGGGGATGCCGATTGGCGTCCCAGCATCGCGGGTGCATGCCCAACGGCGCAATAGGCCTCCCTCATTATCGTGAGCTGAGGCACGGCGGCTAAAAGCTCTAGGGCGGGGAGCGGAGGTAGAACAGTACAAGGCAACACTTAAACGTAATAGACATGATCCCAATCGTGTTGCGGCCAACAAGGCTAGGCGACTAGAGTACTTGAGCAGTCGCGGCGCTTGATTAGTAAAACTAGTTATAGATGACCTTACCAAGTGAACATGTAATAAGTAAAAAATATACTTTTATTTGTGAATGGACCGTTGATGCATATACGGGGCATTGCAAACTTATTGATACATCATATTACATCACTCTTGACCATATTACATCACTCATGGCCAGCATGTTCGTAGTGGATAGAATACATCATAATTCTCATGTTGATCATTAACTTGCAGTGCGCGATTGGATGTCATGGGAGGGGCAACATTTCAGGCGTGGCAAGACCACTAGCAGCAAGTGACGAGTTGTAGCACAGACACAATGTAGATGGTGATGATAAGTCAACATTCCACAAAGTAGCAAGTGTTGTTATAATATAATACTTTGCAACACATTTTAACTTTATAGAAATTTACCGCCTAAGCATTTATATGTATGCATACATCATTGCCATGCATCATGTTTGTAGAAATGCACCATGATTATTAACTCTACTGTATAGTAATAGCAAGGCTGCACGGTTTGATGTGAAGGAAGAGGCACGAACTCTAGTGTAACATGCAGTTGAGACCAAATATTTTTTATGCTAAAATATGTGAAGTGGGTAATTTTAAAAGTTTCGAAACAATTAGCGCTCATCATATTTGAATCATCGCTCATCGTCATTATTTATACAATCGCCATGTAATTCACAAAGTTGAGAAATGGTAATAGGCATAGCTATGGTGCAAAGCTAGGTCCTTTTGTCATGTGTGGGTGTTCTTCATCGTCGTTGTCTGAAACACTTCAGTCCATGTCATTATCCCTCTCCTCGGTGTCCGGGGTCTCGTCCTCGGGCAGCCTTGCCCCCTATGCGAGCGGACCTCGGCGAAGGATTTCATCGCGGTATGGCGGTAGGCGGTCCAAGTTGTCTTTCCACCCCTTGAATATGGCAGCATTCCTCTCAACACATGCCTTGCTGCGTCCATGTCTAAGTTGACGGGGCGCCCTGTAGTTCTGAGGTTGTTCCTTCTCAGCAACTAGATCTTGATGAGTCCGCACTTTGACGAGGACTTATTCTGCAAGGTTCTCTTCATGCTTGTCACTGCTGCATTTCAGTGCGACGCGGCGCGTCTTTTGGTGGATCGCCTATGCACCTTGGTTGCAAAACTTGTCCAGCGAGCCATGCAACTGGAGCAGCTCGTGACAATGGCACTGCATGATATGCATGTACACGGTCACATGTTCGGGGCCGCATCGCATCAAGAAGTCCGACATAAACATCTCTGCATACTTCTTTACCTCAGTTGCATGGGCGTCACGCGACGGCTAATCGTCCACGCCAAATAAGATGATTCCAATACGAGAAGGTGCGCCATACGCCCATACGTGCTTCGACCATTGGCAGACCGCGCTCCCTTGGTCCTCGGACACTTGGTTCATGAGCTCCTCGTGGGAGTCCATCGGGGTCGAGCACATCTCCCATGGCCATGACTCCGATGACTGGGACGGCCCGCCCTTGGACCATGCGCGCCGCTGGCCAGGCTGAGTCCCTGCGTTGAGCTTGATTTTCATCACGACTTCCAGAGCCCAAATCAAAATATGTACAACGACGACTTAGGTCAATATAGTTTACTTTATTGACAGAAATTCATATATATGTATACATATAAAAAACATAACCGAAATGTAAACAGCTAACGTCATGTCTCACCTCCTCCAATTGCTCAGCATCGATGTTCTGATACACCGTCCACTTGAAAATCTGAGGAACGGTGCGCAGCCTGCAGTGCAAAATGTCGAAAACGTAGTGCAAGATCGGAATATTATGCATGGGACGAAGCATGATGCCAAAATGCTGATGGTTGACTTTGGTCCTCGGTGCGACGCCGTAGTCGTCACGCCCGGGTTTGGCCTTCCGTGGTAGGGGGAGCCTGTTGAGCTCCTTGTGGCGAGGTCCGATGGATTTGTTGCATCCCGGACAGACGTAAGATGCGCAACCCTCATCGGCATCGCATCCAGAGAATTATGCTGGTCGGTGCTCTGCCCTGAGGGGGTGTGAGCAAGCTGGATTTGCACTGCTAGCGTTCTTGGTTCCATGTGGTCCAAGGTATGTGGCCCCACAGTCTCATAGCGCTCAGAAGATTTTGAATGCTGAGGAGCTCTCAATACTTTACAGTAGATACATGCAAAGGTGCTAGAGCACCCATTAAGCCCAAGGATGTTGTTCAAGAAATTCAAGTCGCATGTCAGAAAGCACACAATAACAGACAAATCAAAATAAAAACTGAAACGCACAACCAAACATGACAACGTCATGGAGGCATGACTTCCACACCAACTAACATGAAACGTCATGGGCTCTTATTAGAAAGTGTCATCTCGGCTGCATGACGGTCGAACAGCGAGACGAATTTGCAGCTATTGTTGAAAAACAACTTAATAATGCTCATAAAACCGACAGAAAAGACACAATAACAAACAAATCAAAATAAAACCTGATGAAACGCACAACCACACAGAACAACGTCATGGAGGCATGACTTTCACACTAACTTACATAAAACGTCATGGGCTCTTATTATAAAGTACCATCTCAGCTGCATGACGGTCGAAGAACATGACGAATTTGCAGCTAATAATGTTAAAAACAACTTAATAATGCTCATAAAATCGACAAAAAAGACACAATAACAGACAAATCAAAATAAAACCTGAAACGCACAACCAGACAGGACAGCGTCATGGAGGCATGACTTCCACACTAACTAACATGAAACGTCATGGGCTCTTATTATAAAGTATCATTTCAGAAGCACGACGGTCGAACAGCAGAACGCTTTTGCAGCTAATGTTGAAAAACAACTTAATAATGCACATAAAATCGACAGAAAAGTCACAATAACAGACAAATCAAACTAAAACCTGAAACGCACAACCTGGCAGGACAGCGTCATGGAGGCATGACTTCCACACTAACTAACATGAAACGTCATGGGCTCTTATCATAAAGTATCTGCCAAAGTTGAGGGGGCGATAAGGAATGCTTACACTCGGTGAGTGACACTGCATGTCATCTCACCCTCAGCCAGTGCCTAGCACTTGCCTATCACAGGACACGCACTCACCTTGTGGTGAGCACACGCCAACGTATATTATGAGCCTTTAGATGATATCTAACGCTCACCAACTTGCCACCATCAGCAACCTAATCCTCTCTTGCTGATTGGCTTATCATCTTATAGTGCTGAGTCACAGCCGTACTATCACGATGCCACTTGACCAACATTGCTGTGTAGCAACTTGATTACCACACAAACTATGTCGCGCAACACTCCCCCTTGCTACGCAGGCAATCCCATGATGGCATTGCACAACTTGCCGTGCCTTGCACTCAATAATGGCTTGGTTAGCACATCAGCAAGCATGTTCTCCGTCGCACAATATTGCACATCGATGTCTCCGCTCTCCACCTTCTCCCGACAGAAGTGGTACCTCACGTCCATGTGCTTGCTGCGTCCGGTCGTCATGCTATTCTTGCTGAGTGCAATACAACTCTGATTGCCCTCGTGAATTGTGATGGAAGACCCGGAGTCTTGGTGAAACTCATGGAGCAGTTGCTTCAAAAACATCGCCTCATGAGTGGCCGCAGTCAGCGCCATATACTCTGCCTCCGCTGTCGACAGCGCCACAGTTTGTTGCCGCTGACTTTTCCAACTCACCCCTGCACCGTTGAGCATGAACACATACCCCGTGCGAGAGCGCCGCTCGCCAATGTCACTCGCGTAGTCAGAATCTGACCATCCTACCACCTTTGATGAAGGTGCGCCACCGTACACCAGCACCGAATCTGCGGTTCCCTTGAGGTAGCGAAGCACCCTCTTGGCTTGCTCCCAATGTGACTGAGAGGGGTCGGACATGTATCTGCTAAGGTAGCTAACAGCCATGGTGATGTTGGGCCGTGTGCTTACGGAAGCGTAGAGCAAGCTACCGATCAACTTTGGTACGGCACTAGACCGGGAGGCAACTTTGATGTCGACGTCTCCACACAATTGCTCAAAGCATCAACCGCCATAGGTGAGCCCACTGGCTTGCAGTCCATCATGTTCAAGCGCTCCAACATATCTAATACGTATTGTTGTTATCCAATCCTGATGATGCGGCTGCCACGATCACGCTCGACTGTCATGCCAAGCAACCAAGACACGGGACCGAGGTCTTGCACGTTGAATCTTTCACCGAAAGCCGATTTGAACCCAACGATGAAGCTACCCGCTGGTCCGACGATGATGCTGTCGTCCACGTACAACGCCAAGACATAAAGCTCACCCTCCTTGATGAAGACGTAAATGCCGGGATTCACCTTAGATTGGCTGAAGCTATACTCCTCTAGCCATGCTGTGATTGTCTTATTCCAGTTCCTAGGAGCTTGCTTGAGGCCATACAATGATTTCTTCAACAAGCACACTCGCTCCTCTCCATTGATGTCGATGTGACGGAATCCTTCCGGCTGCCTCATGTAGAATTCCTCCTCGATATCGGCCTCCAAGAATGCCGTCACCACGTCAAGCTGCTCCACCTCCCAATCATTATAAGTAGCAAGCGCGAGCGACGTTCGAATAGAAATCACCCTCACTGTGGGAGCGAAGATTTCGTGGTAGTCCACACCCTTCTCCTGAGTAAACCCGCGAGCCACAAGTCTTGCTTTGTACCTTGTTATCTCTCCATTGGCATCGCACTTCAGCTTGAACACCCACTTGGAATCTACGAGTTTGCGACCGGCAGGACAAGGGACCAATGTCCAGGTTTTCCGAGATACAAGTGAGTCGTACTCGCTCTTGATAGCTGCCTCCCACTCCCCCGATTGGGGACTCCTCAGCGCTTGCTTGTATGACATAGGCTCTTGAAAAGTCGGGCTGCTGGCTGACTGAATAGCCGCGGTACTTCCCGTAGTCCATCCATCTCCCGAAGCGCCCGCTGAACCGAGATTATACCTTGGACTGGGTACGCATTGCTGTGGTGCGGCAGTGGTTGAAGATTATACCTTGGACGTGGAGTCTCCCCCGAATGCATGTCCCGTTCATCTTCCATCGACCCGGAATGCTGCAGCGACTCCCGTAGCGGCGACTCCCCCGAAGGTGTATCCCGTTCTTCGCTACACATGGTGCGCGGGATGTTGTCCTCTTCATCATTAGTGCGTTGCTCCGCATTGCTCTCCCCCATGGAGAGGACTGCAGCCTCATCGAACACCACGTTCCGGCTGCTCACCACCCGACGAGTAGCAGGATTGTACACCAACCACGCAGGTGATTCGGAAGCATAGCCCACAAAGACACCCTTCCACCCGCGATCGTCAAGTTTGCGGCGTTGAGACTTGTCAACGTGGACATAGGCCGGACAGCCGAAGACGCGCATGGAGCTCAAATCAGCTCGTCTACCGGTGGCCAAGGTGAATGGTACACCGCCGGCTCCGCTACTATGCACACGATTGCGGACATGCACCGCAGCGGCCATCGCTAGAGCCCAATACGATTTAGGCAGCGCGGCTTGCCGGATCATTGACTGCGCCATCGAGACCAATGTCCCCCACTGCCGCTCAATCCGGCCATGTTGCCAATGCGCGTAAGGGGCAGTGATCTCCACGGCGATGTTGAACTCATCCAAGAGGTTTCGGAAGGCAGCCCCTAAGAACACCGTGTCATTGTCCACCCGAAGACGACGAACCGTGTGCCCAAGAGAACGGATGGTAGTCAACATGCGACGGAACGAGGCGGGAGCCTCATCCTTGGAGCGGACCGCATCATGCAGCATGAAACGGCTCCGGAAATCAACCGCACACAAGCTGTACCGCCGTCCTCCCAAGGATGGAACACTCATAGGACCGCAGAAGTCTAAGCCGAGGACATGAAAGACACCAACGTTTTGGTCAGCCGGCTCACGATATATACGGCGGACGTGCGACTTACGCACAACACATGTCTCATAGAAGCCCAACTTCTCCGACGCAGAAAACGACACAGCCTCCACCTGAGTGGCCAAGAGCCCGTCCAATTGCGACTCGCCAAGGTGACCGAGTCGGGAATGCCACAACCGTTTTTCCAATGGCGCAGTGGCGACAGAAGCTGTAGGATTCGACGAAGCAACCCGCGCCGGCAACCACACCAACAAATGCGCGCGCTGCAACGGAACCACCACGCCACCACCATGACCGGCATGAAGACGAAGGTGGTCCACGGGATCAGCTAACACCACATAATGACCTTGACGCCGAGCTTGGTTGAGGCTGAAAAACATATGGCAAGACCACGACGCGCGACGGGATAGCTCAGGAACGTGGAGCACATTATTTAGCGTGGCGGGAATCTCCTCTCCATCTTCAGCGTTCACAATGATGCGGACCGAGCCCACGCCAACAGCGCGGGCGCTGATACCCTTCACCCAAAGCCGGTCGGTGAGCGCTCGATACTCACAGAAGTCACGGCGCACACTAGTCATGTGATGGCTGGCGCCGCTGTCGGCCAACCACATCCACGTTTCCCCACCGCGCTCGAACATGTGTCGAGCCTCGGAGAATGGCCTCGCAGGGGTGGCCGTCACGTCCATGACCGCAGGAAAAGCAACCGGGGAGTCCACTTGCGCAGAGTTACCTCCGGTGTTGTTGACCGGGCACTCGGACCTGCGATGGCCCTTCTTACCACAGCCATAGCAAACACCACGAAAAACCCTCGCTGCGCCTCTGCCATATGAGGTACGACGAGTAGTCGCAGCTCCTTGAAGAGATTTCAGTTGGTCTTGGAGCTCGGAGACTTGCCGCTTCAAAAGTTCAGTCGTTGAGTCATCATGAGACGCTGCAGAAGCCGTAGGCGTTGGGGGCTCCGTTGTATGTGATTGCGCACGACTCTCGATGCACATGCCCTTTTGACGAAGATCACGCTTGACGGTATCCATGCTGAGGTCGTATACGTCCCACGTGTCGTTGATGGAGTGGTATTCGCTGCGCAGGCCCTTCACCAAGTACATGATGATACGCCGGTCGTGGACGACGTCCCCAACTCGGGCAAGCTGTCGTTGCAGTCGAACTACCCGGTTCATGTATTGAATGCTGCTCATCTCGCCGTCCGCTTGCGGCGTCTCCAAGTCCTGCAATTGTTCCGTACACCGGTAATACCATCGTCCTCATAATGATTGACTAACGCAATCCATGCTGTGTGGCCGCAGGTCTTGTCATCCTCGCTAACATTCTCGATAATTGAAAGATCGTCCTCCGGCAGCGCAAGAATCAATGTGGAGTACGTGTCGACTTGTTGTTGAGAGTAAGCGGCACCATCCGACGACAAAACCGGAGCCCACTTTTGCATCAAGCCAAATGCATGGAAGCGTTTCTTCCACATGTCAAAATCTCGTCTCTCCCCACTGACCTTGGGTAGTTTCACGGAGTCCATAGCAGGTACGTCGGATGCGCTCGCAAGAGCACCAGAAAATCAGAAAAATGCCAACAAGAAAAGCACCAAGTACCGGTGAAGAGGCGGGCAACACGGCTCAGAAAAGGAGACGACAAAGGGCTGACCGAAGACGCAGTTGTACTCCCGGAGTCTATACAGCCAAGGTAATCAGAAACGAGTCTCAGAAGGTCGGCCAAGTGACGTCGTACAGGAGTGCTAGTACACTTGTGGTAAGATGCCTTTCCAAAAATTCAGCCGGACCACTATAGGCTTTCACGAGATAAGAAACTGGCGGGTGACAAGCTCCGGAAGCGAATAAAATTCCAGAAAGCGCCAAGCTATAACAAAGGAAAGCAAGCCGATCTTCACGTCACACGAGTCGGCGTTCGGGGGTTCAAGCCGGCTCCAAGCGACACAAACAAGTCGCTACCAGCCGGGTATCGAAGTAAAGCTACAAACACAAGCAAGAGCCAGCCACTTTGTGAGCCAGCCGCACCTCACGTATCGTGCGACACCACAAAGGTCTACCACTCTTCGAGAAGCAAGCTCTAGGTTCCAGTCAAGACAAATGACTCCAACAACTAGCAGCTAGAGGGCCCATAACTTGTCAAAGTAGAGGGGGCGATAAGGAATGCTTACACTCGGTGAGTGACACTGCATGTCATCTCACCCTCAGCAAGTGCCTATCACATGACACGCACTCACCTTGTGGTGAGCACACGCCAACGTATATTATGAGCCTTTAAATGATATCTAACGCTCACCAACTTGCCACCATCAGCAACCTAATCCTCTCTTGCTGATTGGCTTATCATCTTATAGTGCTGAGTCACAGCCGTACTATCACGATGCTACTTGACCAACATTGCTGTGTAGCAACTTGATTACCACACAAACTATGTCGCGCAACAGTGTCATTTCAGATGCATGACGGTCGAACAACATGACGAATTTGTAGCTAATGTTGAAAAACAACTTAATAATGCACATAAAATCGACAGAAACGTATAGCCCACCCAACATCACCCTACATACCTCCAAAGGTCAGTTTGGAAAGTGTATTTCACGCCATCCACCTCTAGTCCCTCGTCAGACATCAAATCCGAAACCACTGCCGCCAGTTACGGTATTTTCTCCACGATGTCCTTGTACTTGTCGTCCCCAAGGAAAAACCCCCAAATACAATTGTTCTCGACGCTGTTGACTCCGCACTTATGCCGAATCACGCCCACATGGGCGTGCACATCCCCGCCAGAACTATTGTAAATTATCTTCAAGACGAGGGACGTCCCATTTACTTTATTCTTCTTGAAGATGCCCCAAGCGTCCCCGGTTGTCGGTCCACGGAATAATAAAGTCGCGCCCGTTCGCAATTAGCCACAGAATGCGCGATGTTGATAGAGCCTTCGCGTCACTCGTGGCGGCTTTGGGGATTCCTTTGTCCATGCCTATGCATGTCATCATGTCATGTAACCGTTTGATGATGATTGCAAGGGCGGCGAGCTTGGGGAAGCCAGTGCCGTACGGTAGCCTTGCTCTGACAAGCCGCATGTCCTTTTGAACGGAGCTAATGAGGTTCGCCACCTTTTGGTACTCCCTAGTGATGAGGCCCGCGAGAGTAAACAGGTCGGTAGAAATTTAGTCATAGTGCTTGGCGATGTAATCCACGGTATCCTCCTTGATCTTGCGCATGACACTCCCGCTGAGCATCCCCTCCATCTCTAAGTTCTTGGCGTGTTTTCTCAAAAACGCACCGAGGACCTTAGTAGGGTACGCCACCTTGATGCGGTCAGCGGACATATCTCCACCCCCCTCGCCCGTGGCGTCGAAGTTCAGCCAATCGGGGCCAAACAATTCCATAAAGCATTCCGTCAACTTGTTGACGTCCATGGCAAGCGTCCAACGATTCGGCTTGTCGTAGATGATCCCCCGCCGAGGAACGCGCGCTTTCAGGGTATCTTCAACTGCCTTCATGTCCTTCAGAGCAGCTTCTAGCTGTTTGCTGAGGGAGTCGATCGTTTCCGCCAGCTGCTTAGCCCGGTCCTCGGCTGCCTTGGCTGCTTCTTTACTAGCGGCGAGCCGCAACTTGTGGACCGCTTGGACCTCCTTCAGGTAGCGCCGCTGATCCCCAAACTTCGCCATCAAGCTTGTCCGCTATGCCTCGAGGTCGAGATTCTCTACCTCTACGCGCTCTAAGTTAGAGTTCATGGCGACCCCCTCCATGATCACATGTGGAAGCAATTGCTCCATGCTTAGCTGCGGAACCGCGACGGTGACAGCTGGAGGTGGCCGTCCCTCGGGAGGCTGCCGTCCGTTCTAGGCAGCCCCGTGGTCGACACGGCTAGAGGCCACGAAGCCAGTAGCATGCGCTGACGGCATACGGTCGATGGTCCGCGGAGGGTTGGAGGCGTCGTCGACGCCGGTAGCATCTCTAGCGATGGCAGTTGAATAAACGACTCGAAGGTGTCACTCGACATATTCAAAAAACTAACAACGAACGATCGCATTAGTATCCATGTCAACCGCGCCCCGTAACGTAATTAATCGATCGATTGTTGTTCAACAATTAGCTTTGCTTACCGTCACGTCCGTCCGGTCTGCGCTTTTTTGCACCCCATGTTGAGTGATTGTTATTGATGCAACTGCCATCCATCTTGAATACTAACGGCGGCGCGGGGCGATCCAACCTCCTTGCAACACATATTCGTGAAAATTCTTATATATCCATTTGAATATGCCAATTTGGCCTGAGCTTCATTGATGATTCACATGTAAGGAGGGGTTAAGTTTGAAGCTCGGGATGGGGAATACCAGCTTCCGGCGATCGATGAATAGACGGGCGCTCGACAGGCCGCACGCGCTTTAAATGACAATATGCGCAATGCAGGGTCAATAGCGGTGTCTATAAATCCAAAAGGTCCACCGAACGCGGTGGTCAAGACGCGCGTCGACATCAAATGGCAATCCAACCACCTGAAGACATTTTGATAAAAAACATCTTAAACATCTATTTAGATATACAAATTTGGTAAGATCCGCGTATATGATTAGTAACAAATAAGGAGTTAAGTATGAACTTCCAGATGGGGACCACCTGCCGCGCGACGATCGATGGAGAGTAGGGCATTCGAGTGTACGCAAACGTCTTTAATGACCGAATATGCGCACTTCAAGCTCATTAGCGGTGTCAGTGAATTCAAAATTTCGAGTGTTCGCGCTGGTCAAGACGCGCGACGAGAGCAAATGGCGCCGCTCGCTGCGTCCCGTGGACGTCGCCCTTATGCTGCGTATTGTCGTTGAAATTATTTATTCAACGCTACTTACTATGACGATAGTATATGACCTTCTAATGTCAACTTGTTGTAGCGGACCATGCTTACTTGCGTCCTTTTGTTTTTTTTTTGCAGTCTCGTACAATGTCTATACTGAGAAGCCACGATGCGTACTCTACCAGCCTGGAAATACGTGCGAGACATGGATGTCCTTGTCATGAAAATGAAATGGGGTCATATTTGTATTCTTTACAAATCTACGGATAAATATCTATTCAAATATTTTCTGGAATTGTACTTGATGGTAAACGCCATTTTTTCCCTATCGGTATGTACATGGGGCATGTATCCCACACGGCGTTGTAGGTCGCGGATCTCGCACATTTGATGTGCCTGAAAGCGCAGTGTACATGGTTTTTTCGGCGGCGGCTAATCGTGACGATTTCCGCCGACAGACCACGCCATTCTTCCTCGCGCGGTTGTCCTTTGGTGTTGTTGGCGTCGTGCTCCGCCCCCTAGTCTCTACAGCCGGACACAACCGACTAATTTTAGTCGGTTGTGCACCTTGTGTAGTTAACGCTATTACTTGCTCTAGATTTTGAAAAAATGAAAATGCTACCAACATGTTGCTCCCAACACTCCAAACTATCTGTGGCACGAATTTCATGCCCAAAGAAGCACATAACAATGAACTTTTATTGACCTGAATAAAACCCACGTGGCAGAAAAATGACCGCCCGCACAGGCAAAATCTGAAATTCCAATTTGCTCTACTTCCAACAATAACTATCACCATATACACAATGATCTGATGCAATGGCGTGTTTCTCCGATCTCAACAGTGGGTTGAGTGTGCATCTTGAGCACATTGGGACTTTTTGAGTAGATGTTGTATGTTTAAGGACGAGAAAGCACAACCGACTAAAATTAGTTGATTGTGCTAAACAGGGAATTTCAAACAACATTTCAGACTATCAATTTGTGATTTTTACAGTGCATCGCCTCGCAGTCCGTTCTATTTCTCTCCAATTGCTGGCAAACTCATGAGGGCACATCTAGCTTCCACAGTAGATCTGAAATGAGCTATTCGACCGCATCGCAGTGAAATTTGTGCATGTGAAACGCTGCAACACATTGCCAACCACCTGGTTGGAACCCAACCATATGCAATACCATGAATGATGTGTCCAGCATGAACCATGCGAATGCACATGAGAGTCACGTTGCAGCTGCGACATGACTATTGAAGGTTCATGATGCACCCGCTGCTTATGCATGCCCATTGACAGACGTCTCTCACTGTTTTCAGCTCCACTTCAAATCTAGTTGGTTACCAACATGACTTACATTTCTCATGTGCGCGATATAAAACTACCTCTAGTTTTTGGCACATTCTGCTGCCCTTCCCGCCATAACACGCAGGTGCAGCATCACAACACCTTAACACCCTCTTAATGAGCGATGCAATGCAAAGTCAACTCACCTTTTTGCGCGTTTGAGACTCCACCCTTTGCAATTGCATCGCATGCCAAACAGCGACGCGCTACTACTCGCAACCCAAACCCGCCGACGGAAAAACTCAGCAAACTCGTCCTCAGTATCAGTGCCCCCAACATCAATGGATTTCTCAGTGATTTCGGCTGCTGCAGCTTTGCTAAAGCGTGTGTGTGGTATTTCAGCGCGCGGAAAACTTAAGTATGGCCGGCGGTATGCGACGTTGCTCTCGGTGGTGAGAGCGTTTGTACCGCGAAAAAACAACGCAACATGTGTACGCTGTCGGGTTTCAGCAACCTGCGAAAATGAAACGACTCGTTAACAGGTGTTCACCGACGCTAGTGAGAGCTTTGGGACGGACATGCGAATTTCTGATAGGTCTTGCTGGCCTCACCTCGTCGGCACGGTCGCATCGTCGACGGGTGCCGCTTAAGCCATTCCGTCATCCGGCAGCATTTTTCCTGCAACACCTTTTGCTGCGACTCCCTTCACCACACTTCTCCAAACTCCCCCAGCTCCTTCAATGATGTCATGCAAGATGCTCAAGCTTTCAAAGAAGGAAATTGGGGCCGCTAGAGTTGCTGCTCTCCGCGCAATGTGAGGCGGGTCCCGACGCCGGTAATTTTCGAGCGAGTTTTTCGCGCCCACGTCCTCGCTGAAAACTGGACAGTCCAACTCGCGCCCAGCCAACTAGCCGCCAATGACTTCGGAACCAAGGTCAGTACTCCCTAGGGTGTGTTCGTGCTTGTCTTGGGGACGTGAGCTAGCCTTATGGCGCAGGTCCTGAGGTGAAAGTCAGCCAGTATCACCGGCGACCGGGAAGTGACGTACCGCGAATCCCCAACCGACTCCGTGCGGAACACACCATCACCCGTGCTGTACTCCACTTGCCCTCATACTGCCGCCGAGAGTACCTAGGAGTCCCCTCTACATCAAAGTGGGTGCCTTAGGGAAGAAAGTCGAGCTCCGACGAAGTAGTGAAGCCGTTCCGGGAACTTCTTCATGTTAGAATCGGGAGAACGGTGTACACAATCAGAGTGGCACAGCGCCCATGTTGCCTGCAAACAGCACGCTCCCCCAGTGTCGCAAGTCCACCAATCCAAGAATAGTAAATTTTCCCGAACTACGTTTTGTCTTAGGTACCTGTGGCTATTCGGTGGTAAGAAATTGAAGTTTCCTACCTATGGAAAAAGCCCAAAAGCACAACCGACTAATTTTATTCGTTTGTGCCACAAACGACTAAAATTAGTCGGTTCTGGCTGTAGAGACTAGGTCGGCTCGACTTCAGCGGTGTTATCGGAGTCTAGCGAGCGCCCCACCTTGCTATTGCTTTCCGGTTGCCGCCGCAATCTCCAACGCCTCCCTCCCGCCACCGATCCGCATTTACCCTCCTCGCCAAATGATAGTCCGTAGTTAATGCCCTCGCATTCTTACCGAGGGAGAATACATGTTATATCGCGAAAAAAACATATCGGTCGTGCCTCCGCCCGCCGCCGGCGAAGCGGCGACGCCCACGGAGGGGGGTGCGCTCGCATGCCCGTCGGGCACCTACCTCAACCTCCACGCGGTAGGCGTTGGTAACCATGTAGCCGTGCCATGCTTGGCACAGTAAGGGGCTAAACGAAGTACTGATAATTGCTGCCGGGAAGGCATGCATGGAGGGTTTTGTAAATCACAATGTCGATACTCCAACACTAAGATTTCCCGCTCACCCGGTCCGATATGTTTTTTCGCGACTGAGCATTCTCAAATACTCTCCCGATAAGGAAGCGGGAGCGGTGCCTTTGGAATACTTTGTGGCGAGAAGGGGACGGACGGATCAGTGGTTGGACTCGGGTGTTAGAAATGGCGGCATACATCCGGGAACCATCACTAGGGAAGGTCGCTCGCTCGACGTCAACCAGCGCTCTTGAGGTCGAGCATACCCATCGAGCATAATCATCGGGAGCGAGGAGGAAAGCCGAGGCGAGAGAAGCGGCAAGGCATGGCGGCGCTGATAATAAATCGGCCGCCACTGGGAAAACCTAGCACAATGGGTTTTAGTCAAATCGTCCGTACCCGGCACCTTTGAGGTCGGAGCCGTGATCTTACTTTCCCATCCTACTTCTCCTTTCGTCGGCACCAACCATCGACACGAGTGCCTCATGCGATGTATTAAGGTTATCGCGAAAGCACGTTGCCGCTTGCATCGTTCACCATAAAGGGGGGTACATGCGGTATTGTACGGATAAGTCGGTGCCGGAAATAGTTGACAGCCGACCGGGGCATGACATCACATACGTGACGAGAGACGCGACATACGGCAACCATTTGTGGCTATGGTTTTCTCCCGCATGCCCCGAAGAGGGGGGGAAGCCTTTACTAGGAGGACAACGACGGGAGGAGAGGCTATTCTCTCGGACGAAGGTGTGCGTGGATCCTATCGGCTTCGAGGAGATTGTGCAAGCGATGGCGGCGAGGTAACATAGGTTGTAGGGGGGCGCGAGGAAGGTCGGTCGTCAATAGACCTGCTCCAACTGCACTGAGTTTATTAGTCGCTTCATGGTTGATTATTGGCTGGGCTCCACGTACCACATAGGCGGAGGGTCAGCCGGTGGGATCCATTTCGGATCTGTCCCTGATGCGTAGGAATGGGTGTCGGGGTGGGTATTATAATAATGACGGATGTAGTTGGTATAACTCGAGGAGATAGTTATATTTCTACAACTATTGTTTCGCAACCAATTATTTTATTTTTGCACGTTGCCCAACCACGGTAGTTCCATGGTTTGGACGAGACCCTATCTATTGGTTGCTGTGGCGTAAAGAAGTGTTGCGCGGGTTTCTCATGGTGTATCATTATAGAGCGCGGACTTTAAATTTTTGACATGCACCGGCGGTAGGTTGAGCCGGGCGTTGTCTCTTGGCATGCCCATAATAGCTTATATTGCGGTTGCGGTTTTGACCAAGTCTTCACGACCAAGTACACCTAACGACACATATATGTAGAATGTGACCGCCCCTGCGTACATGCAAAAGAATTCACAAGATCACGCGCAGTCCCCATACAATGCTCTACACGTTCACATGAAGTTCCTCTCCTCCATTCTCTCAACCTTCAAATACAAAATATCGGGGTTAACATGTGCAAAAACTCTTTTTTTTCCGGCGGATTGGGGGGACGGAGTCAAGCGTCGTGCTCGACTACATCGACCCTATTGTCGTATCTTCGTTAACGGATTGGTACTTCTTTGGATGGCTTACGCCATGGGGCGGCCAACCGTAGATTACCCGCCATACGGTGACACTATGGCAAGCGGAGCCCCCCACTGCTTTGCAAATGGTCATACTATGGAGGCTTAGATTACACGTGTGACAAGTACATTCCTTCAATTCTACATTGCATGACATTGCACATGTGATCGTTACTAATTCCAATTCGTGCTTTTCCATCGGAAGGACGTACAACGTGGGAACGTCGCTACTACAATATTAGCAAGGGGTTCTTATGCATAATGTACTACCCGTACCTCCCGGTACGTATAGGTACGCACAGTTATTCTAACTAGCCAAATTACGCGCCAAGCGAGGTTTCCTATGCATAATGTGATTCCCCAGGCTAGACGAGCCGCGTCGCTAGACTGTTGACGACTGTTGGAAAGCCCTAACACCTGACACGTAAGCAAGTGTGAGCATGCGTAAGCTATCTAGGCGGAAAGGTATTTAAGCCCAATGCAGTAGAGGGAGGTGACACAGCCATTTAACAATTCCCTTTGTTCAATTACAATATATTGCTAAAGTACAAGCAGTGAGACATCTTCTCATCTCTTCCCATTTGCACCACCACTCAGCAATTGAGTAGAACAAAAAAGAACAGATTTGTGCTATCAACTAGCTTTGGAAGGCTAACCGCCACACACGGGGCTAGATTAGCAAGCGTTACCATGATGCTTCGGAAGTCGAACCGTCCATGCTAGCTTTCATAAGCGTTGCCTTGCAAAACAAACCCCTATATATCACGCGCCGCGCACATCGTTCGACCACCTTCAGCCTTTTGCTCGAGCACAGCTTACGCAAACCCACTCACCCACCCCGCCTAATTCTCCCCCACCCACCCTCCCTCTTATTTGTATATGCGTGTTCATGGCCCTTTCGCCCTGGCAGTCCAATTCTTGTAAAATATCTATACTTATTGGCAAAAGATCCCCCCACTGCGTTGTTAATCCGTATATATCGGTCTTGAGAATCTCGGTCAATTTGCTTGGTGGCCTCCACTGCTTTTTATTCTTGTAAGAAATGTTCGGTCAATTTTTTTTTGGAGCCCCCGCGGGATATTTCTCGGTCATTTATTCCAATATATAAGGAAAGGAAGCAGCCGTTTGAACAGCAGAGGTGCATTGAGAGGTTGGCGGACGGTCGCTATTGACTCTCATAGAGAGACTCCCACATCTTAGCTTGCGAGTCTCCTCAAGCGGCTTCAACTTATCACGCGGGACGCATCACAGGACATACCTTCACCAAGGTGTACATATTAGCGTTGAGAGGCGATGCGTCTGCCGCGGAGTGCGCTCTCGTCGCTGCCTCATACTGACGGAGGCCCGCCGTGTCGTCGCCAGCCAGCTCTACTTGCACTATTATTACACGCTCTGGCTCTCACCCTGCTTACGCTACCGCCCCTTTGGGTATGCGATGAGCTTTCTCCTGTCCTCAACAGAAACGAAAGCAACTACGCGGAGCAAGGGTGGCGTCACAAATGGTCTCATGCGCTCGCTTTCGCGGCAAACCAGCGTAGCGGTTTATCGTCACGTTGGCCGGGAATGCTGCCGAATGTAGCGCCGCCGATGATGATGACCGCCAAATACCATTGTCCGGAACACAAACACTCACAGACCGGGAAGGGAAATATCCCATGGGTGACTATCCCTCAGGAGACCCAGTGGCGTCTACATGCTGTGCTCGACAAGGCTTCGAGTGGGGGTGAGGTGGTTGTCGCGGCGGTCGGGGGCTCTGTCACTGCTGGCGGTGCTGTACGGTGGCAAGACTCGTACGCAAGCCAGTTCGCCCACTTGCTGGCTTTGGCCTTCCCCGCCGCCCAGGTCAGATTGGAACTGGGTAAGACCCGCCTATGGTCGTGACACTGCAAGTGGGGGTTTGCTTTACCACCGCGAGCCAAGCAGGGGTCTCCCTCACTCATGCCGTCGCTTTCACTCGTAACGTCGCGAATCGCACGCGCGGTAGGAGGCGAAGCGGTACGGGTACGAAGAAATCACTACCGAACATCCGTATATATACAGTATTACATTGGCACTGGTACAGGTACTGGTACGATGTCTGAAGTAGGCAGCCCCTACCTCCTCTAGCTTATCGCAAAGGAAAACAAACATGCGCGCAGTCAAGGACAGGGAAAGGTGCGAAGTCGCGGGTAATCCTTACCTGTTCAGGTTGAAACAAAGAGCGCGTGGCGGTATATAAGCCGGAACCCGGGGTTTCGTAATGCACTTCCGGGCTACCCGGTCAAGCAGTCTAACCTTAATCGACCTTATTTATGCGATTATCATCTAGATCGATTCCGTGTCGATCGCTACTACTACCCGTACTCTCTGTACGCTCGTGACCTCGGAAGCATAGCGACTGCTCACTACGTAGGACATACCGGTACGTTGTAATTCTGGCACGGTGAAAGTTACATCGACACGGCTCCCATTACGTTCTGAATCCCTACCATGCGCTTCCTTGTCGTGTGATATCTGCGCAGGCGCCAAGGGCGACACCACGAGCGCGCTGCCTGCGTTTTGTCTGGAGGCGCTGGTTGGGGAGACGGTGGACGTGCTATTCGTCGAGTTTACATTAAATGACGGCGTGGACTTTCACCGGTTGAAAGAGCCAACCGCCACTTATGAGAACCTCTTACGCCGGGCCGCCGTCACCTACCCCTCCGCCGCCACCTTCGGAATAGGTTTCTGGGGTCAGTTCTTTTCCCTGGGTCGTAATTTCTACACACGCCACCGCGCGCTAGCTGCTCACTATGGTTTGGGCTGGGTGGCCGTGGACCCGTTAGCCCGAGCTATGGTAAAGGCGAGGCTCTCGACGCGCGCCAAGATGACCGCCGACCAAAAGGGGCACCCACGAAACGAGACGTACCATATGATTGCGCAGCTGATGCTTGTGGGGATGGTGGAGGCGGCGACGTGTGAGTCGCAGCTGCGACGAACCAGACCCCCTGCTCCTCATCCCGCTTTATTCTCGTCGCCGACCCCGCTAACAATATCTCTACCGAATCCCGTAAATGCGATATTACGGCACGCGCCCCTACCCACGACCACCCACTGCGACCTAGTAGGCCTACCTAAGCACAACTCCAGTACCGGGATGCTACAGGGCGTCAACATCATGAAGAGCTGGCAATACGTATCGATACGGTGGCTTGGCGCCGCCCATCCTAGACTGGATCAGAAGTTGCACCTCATTCCCGGGAAGGACTTGCCTACGGCGCTCAGGATGCTCCGAAACCAGCACGCTGGGCTCGAAGGGGGGAAGAGCGTTGTCAAAGGAGGGAAAGAGGAGCTGCTGGTTTCGGTTAAGGTCGTCTCGCAGCTGATGGTGTCCATGTGCCGGGAGAGTTTCTTTCAGAACGCTTACGATGGTACGTGCTTTCCGTTCCGAATATTATTGGAGCCCTCCGGTACAGAAGTCCCGATGAAGCCGTGGCTCGGCCGAAATTATGGCATGTTTGTATCCTCCATGCCGCTACCGCCTGGAATGCACGACGTTCGAGTCGTCAGGCGTCCGACATTTAAGTGCAAGCCTTACGCTTGTCTGGCTGCCATTGTCAGAATGTGACGACGAATTGCGAATGAGCCGACTTTCTATACAGCAGATATTGCATGAATTGCAATTATAACGACCAAATTCATGCCAATCGGATATGTTTTGTTAATATGATTCCAAAATATTGCACCGCTTGTTTTGAATGTGGATTTAAAAAATGATTTATTGAACTATTTTCCGCCCGCGATCTTCGCTCCTCTGTAGCATCTGAGCAGAGGGTTACTCGAATGGAGGGTTATTCTCCATTTGTATATCTACTCTGTGTGTGCGTACTTAAGCAATACATGACCCCATTAAGGTTTTGGGGTATACTATTTAGGGTAACCTTAAAACCCAAACCATAGGCTAACGGTGAGGAGATATTGAAGACTCTCGATAGGGAGGCAACCTTGCGCAGAAGGGCAAAACTTGGTCGAAAACATCCGGCAGTGACCGTTAGCAGCTTATCAGCATCATGGCAGTTCTGATATCTACATGAAGGGGTGGCTAGGGCCACCTCATGGTTGGGGTTATGTGATGCTTCATGTAATATGCCCGTGGTTCCAAAATGTGCCCCACCCCTCTCCATTTTCTGCTTGCATATGGCATATTACACCCTTGTGCACACAAATATGCATTGCTTTAGAAAAAAAAGTTGTGGGAGTGACCTTTTTGAACTAGCCAGTAGCCCAATGACGCTAACGTACTAGAAGATCCATACAAATAAAGTTGAGGGGGGGGTAAACTGTGCGGGGGGGGCCCTAAAACAACACATTTATTCGGAACAGCCTTATAACGATGATAAATCATTAAATGAAATTGGCCGCGGCGCCCTCTTCAATCATCGCCGTCGTCGGATTAGCTCCATCAAAAGTGGCACCTGCTCCGTCGCCACCTCTTGCTGCTGTGATTGTGCCGGCGGGGCGGCGTGCGCGCTACCGTTGGAGCCGCCCTCGGGGCCGAGCGCCTTTTGGAACTGAAGTCCACGGCGCATCATCATGTTCATGCGCTGCTCCCGCCGGTTGCCGCGCCCCGTGCGTCCCGTGGAGCTCCGCCGGTTGAGGAGGACCAACTCGTAGCGCTCGTCCCATCGCATGCGGCGCGTCGCCTCCGGGTTGAGGTGCACCTCGCTGTCCCGTTTGTAGCCGATCAACAGGCTGTTGCCCTTGGACGCGTTGTGCACGCGGTTGGACATCTCCTACGCATTGCCACCCGTCCAAACATGAGAGGAATGTCATCACTTTACAAGGGCTTTACTTGCCGCATGAAAAAATATTTAATAATAAGCATTTCACCATAGACAGACCATAATATGAGACTCTTCCACATAGAAAGTCATGAAGGTCAAGCCCAAACGGGGTTTCGATGATAAATGCGAAGCAGCAAGCTTTTGACATTATAATGCAATTCCATATTCTACGTACAAAACACTTAAAAGACATATTCGAATATGGTCGAGCTGAAGGCGTCAGTGTCACTTTCAATGACCTTCACACCTAATTCAATTCTTACTTCACGCCGTGAGGGCGAGGGGAGCTACGGGTGTGTAGGTGTTATGAGCAACGAAGGAATAAAATGATGGGCGGGGCTGCGACCCACCCGGAAGCTGAGGACCACATTTACGTTGGCGGCAAAGGTGATGGGCTCCAGCGTGATGTGGACACCTGTAGCATTGCGCCATTGGTCAGTGCACGACCAAAAATGACAAATCCTGTGAGGAGAAGGGCGGGGTGTACGTAGAAACCATGGCCACCCTGATGTAATGATAACACTCAATTGAGTCGGAGAGATTTGGGGAAAGGGCACGCACCTTCGCCTGTGTTCAGAAGCTGCATCTGAAGGTTGTGCAGGTACGGCTGGAAGACCACCTAAAGTCAGCAACGTGACAGGAAAACGGTGTTTATTCAGTTATCGGCCCATGAAATATTTGTGAGGGTAAACAAAAGTTGACGTAATGAGCGATGGTGGGGTAATGTGGACATGGTTGAGAGGGAGAGGGATGGTTGGCGGGGGTATTAACCTGACTGATGGCCATCACGTCCAGCGCTCCGACCTCCACGAACTCGCTGAAGGGGAGAGACACGTCGGAGCCGGCGCCGGAGACCTCTGTCACAAAATAGGTGTTCTCCATGCGGTGCCCCTCTCGAGCGCGCTGCCACAAAAAGTCGCGCAGGAGCAGCGCGGCCTTCATGCGTACCGCATCCGCAGTGCCTAGCCCTGTGCCTGAGCGGGTGGACTGGTTTTGTTGGACAACAGGGAGAGGTTCCCGTCAGACGCACGGCCATGCAAGAGGGAAAAGAGCATAACATGAGTCTAGGAACTTCTGCATTCAACAAACACGGCAACTAGAATTCTGAATGAATAAAAGTAGGCAACAAACAAATAAACAAGGCAGTAAACCGCCCGAACACATAATACGAAGAGGGGCAAATAAAATGTATCATTCAAGCCATTTTATGATTCTAAGGAAATTTCAGTCTCGGGACAGATTCCGTGTCGTTTTGCCGTGGAGTCACACTATGGGAATACTGTCGGCATTAAGATAATATGACTCGGCAATGCCAATGACTATCGCATCACGGATGCGGCAGTGCAGAAGTCAAGGCCGTTGCGGCATGACATGATATGACCATCACGCTACCAGTCCACACCACTTCGTCAATGGAATTGTGCAAATAAATAGTTGGTCAACGTAAGAAACTAGGCACAATTTTTGTTTTATATTTTTGCTTAGGCCTGTGGGGTTTTCTTCCTCCTTGCTCCTTTTTGCTTGTTGGTTTTCACTGCCTTTCTCACAAGTAATATTTTCATCTCACAAATAAAGTGTTTCGATGAAATAGGGAATATTAGGGTCGCAATTTCCTTAAGACACACGCTAAACGAAATGTTGCTAAATAAAAAGACGCTCCGCTCGGAATAGAGAATCAAAATACTTACAGAAAAACATCGAACTCAATTGCTTAGGGTTTATGAAAAAATGGTTTATACAATATTTAGGGTTTCTGAATGCCTCGCGTATGGGTTTCAGGGGTATGGGGCTTGGATACCCTAAAATTCAAAGACTTCCTAAGCTGGGGGGATGAAAAAGGAGGGCGATGAAGGAAGGCTCACCCAGTTGGCAAGCAGCACGGCAGCGGTGTAGCCGCCGGGAGTGATGGGCAGCTGAAGCAGGTCTTGCGCGATACCGGGGCGGCCCTGAAAGTGCTTCAGCTTGATATTGCGGATGTAGTCGAGGTCGAGGCCGTCCGCGACGAGCAGCGAGTCGCGGTCACGCAGCGGCACGTCCGCCAACAGGTGCACCTCGCTGCCGAAGCTCATCACCTAAGTGCGGCGACACGAGCAAATAAAGAATTGACGACAAATGAAAAGATGCAATAAGAAATGAATTATAAATATGGCGAAGCAGGAAATAAGACAGTTGTTTTGGGTCGTCGACCCGATCGACGACCCACATCAGGCGATCTCAGAGACGATGGGCATATCGCAGGGCATTTATGAATCACTCGGATTGAAAGTTACATGTGTGAAGATTTGGCGACAGTAAGATATCATCAATGTAAATAATTCACGACTATCGCTTCCGTATGCAACGTTTCGTTCGTCGATCTACTTTTGTTCCTTTTCGACGGTTTTGGGGGTGTGCGGCGAGAGGTCATGCAACGTCTTTCTGCTGCTCTTCATGGTACTTTGGGTTCCTATCTCCGCGATGCTCTGCAGGAGGGCAGTGCGGATGCTGCGGCATGCCTTCCTGTTCCTCCGACTTAGGCATGTGGGGTTTTTCCCCTCCTTTTTCTTTTTTGATTGGTGGTTTCCCCTTCTTTTTCTTGTAAGAAACTTTATATCAATTAATTGTTCAAGGCTGACCTTAAGTAGTACTTTACCATCGATCATTTCTTGACAGGTTTTCTCTGTTTATAATAAATATTTATATTGTTGGCCAAGTACGGGTAGCTAATGAATATGTCGAGTGCGCAGAGTTATATATTTATTAGTATCTTTCCGCGCTGCGACCCGATCATATCGTCATATTTGGTAAAATGCTGATATCATTCAAAATTGATTACTGAAACGAGCATTATTCCGCAACCCGAGGAGTGATATTAATGACGCAAGTCCAGCTATCAACTGGCACCCGTGTTGTGTATGTATACATGTACGGCAAGACGAGTTTTCCATTCAGTGCCAGTCCCCGTGAAACAAGGAGACCCGTCAGGTTTTCCCTCCCCGCACGGGTTTAAACCCTATTTCTGCACCCTCGTTAGTACAACTCCTGGAAATTGAATAAAGGGAAAATGGTCGGAAAGCGTTAATCCCATCAGGGAAATAAGTAATACCGATGAAGACGGCATAAAGCAGAGACGAAAATGGAAGTGATGCAACAAGAATGTTGCGATGAAGTCCGCGAAACACACACACACACACACACACACACACACACACACACACACACACACACACACACACACACACACACACACAATATTTCGCACGATAACGCTAATCTTGCCGTAATGGAAACAAATAATGCAAACAAAAATACGAAGACGGTGTCGAGCCGCTGGCCGACCTTTCGAAACCGTCAATTTATGTGTAAAATGTCTACTTTAATCCGTGCAAAATGACATTATAACGCGTGAATTGCAGATACATTACGCGTTTGCATCCTAAATGAAACGCACGGTAGTGAATCAACTCCAGCCCAGCAATCCATTTCAAAGGAATGAATACTGTCATGGAGCGCATTGTGCTACGCTGACTGATGTGTTACCTCCCACGACCAAGCACCGCACCTTGTCCAGCGTTTTCAGCACCATCGCGATCCCGGGTCGCCAGCCGCAGATGAGCACGGCGCCCTGCAGCATAGTGGCGAAAGACTCGGGCGAGAGGTCCTTTTTGTCTTTACTTCCCGACTGTCGCTGGCTCAGGTCGCCGTCGAGCGTGCTGAACAGCGCGTCCATCATTCGTTGATTATTCAGCAGCTTAATTGGGTCCTGACTCCCGCTGCCGCTCCCACTGCTGCTCCCGCTGCCGTCGCCCTCCCAGCTCGGGAGGTCGTCAGAGAAGGAGGAGCGGCCGGTGGAGCTGACACCCGTGCTTGTACCAGTACCAGTCCCGCGAGCGGCGGGAATGAGACTCTCGACCTCGCTGCTCGCGCGCCTGTCGTACAGGCCGCCCTGCCGTCGGCTGGCCTGCAGCAGTACGATTTGGTCGTCCGCCCGTAGCTCGGTGCTGTCGCTGGGTAGCAGCTCCAGGCTCGTCGGGTGCTGCAGCCCCACGGGTATCGTCCCCTCCCGTGCCAGCTGACTCAGCCGCCCGTACTTTACGCCCACCTGTAGCACCGCCAATAAAAACCGACAATCAGGCACAATAAGAGCCGTTATTTAAGCCCCAAATCAAGAATAAGCAAACACTGGCACCCTCCTTCAAGGATGTTCTGCAGTTTAACACATAAATTTGCCTTGTACGTATGCGCAATATAGAAGAAAAATTAATCAACATAAATGAACGAATTCACTCATTCATTCATTAATTATTCAACTAAAACATTTAACGTTCCAAACACATATTGAATTGTTTACAAAAGCTGTGAGAATCAACCCAAATAAAACGAGGGAAGAAAGTGTTTCCAATTGTCATCAACAGTACCAATCTATCCTTTTGCCAATCAATACACCCATCCATATACTCACTTACAATCTTACTAAAACTCTATTTATGAACTTAGTATATTACATCTATAACGTTTCATGACCATTGTTTATTTATGAGTATTCATTCATTCTCCCCACTTCTCGTTGGGGCGGGGAGTGGTTGGAAGGCACTCACGAGGCCGGGTGGGACGGGGAGGAAGTAAAACTCGGAGCCATCGAAGGAGAGGAGGTTCTTGTATACTTGACTCACGCCGGGCATGAGAAGCGTCTGCACAGTCATCTTGGCGGCGTAGGAGCCGATGAGGATGGGGTACACGACGTCGCCAAAGGTGCGACGGACGAGGCCGACGGTGTCAGCGCTGTTTACCTCCATCACGACGGGCGGCAGGCTGGTGCCCATCTTAGCGGCGGCGGTGGTGAGCGCCAACATGATGGTGATCTGCAAGCCGCGCCGCAACGGAAGCTCTCGAGTAATTAGCAAGAACAGTGTGTTATGCAGCGTTCTCCGATGTACGGTACGTACCAAAGGTTGTTTACATGACCCTGTCATGATTAAAAGCTTTTTTGGTTCCAACGGAGTATCTAGGTCAGGGGTCGTCGGCCTACACTCGCAGTCTAAGACGTATATGGTAGCTACGGGCGGGGCCTTAAATAGCAGCCGTCCAGGTGAGACTGGTAAATGTTGTGAACAATGTCAATTTCAGCTCATTAGTACTACGATTGTGTCGGTGCGCATGACATCATCACAACGGGGATATATGAGGGAGAAGTGAAACGACCGAAAAGTTTAACATGTAGTGTTTTGCATGACATGGATAGAAGGAGGTTGCGTTGGACAGTGTAGCCGATGGAATTAGGGCTTTTAATTCATAAGGCCAGGGCGCTGATAACTATTTTCTTAATTGAATACATTACTCTGTGGCATTTTGAGAAAGTGTTGTGTGTGTGTCAAACAAGCAATGAAAAACACCCAACGATGCGGAAATTATCAGGGGGGAGTGCAGATGTGGAGGCGCGCAAGCCTTCTCACTCACAGTTCCTCCCACAGCGAACCTTGACGGCTGTGGCTGCGGTAATAGAATGGAAAGAAATGAATGGGCCTAAGAGAATTACAATAACGTTGTATGAGGAGGTTGGTCATAACTTCGGTTTTAGGAATAGACGCGAGATTTTTTTTTCGGTTGTCACACTGAATTTCAGAGTCGGCAAAGCGCTTGGGTGGGTTGGGTCTCGATAGGATGAGCGCTGAGCCAATGAGAGAAGGGTTGAAAGGGGAAGGGAAGGGGGTAGCGCACCGAGTTGGCGTCGCACTCTTCGCATTTACTGGATGACGTCGACTTGTCGTCGTCCGCGAGGATGATGACCGCTCGCGCGCGCGTCGCGGAGATCTGCTCCAAATTATTCACCATCTGCGGATTACCCTCGATACAGAGGACGTCGGTGTCGCTGCGCGACGAGCTTTTGGCCAACTCGCGAACGGTAGAGGCCATCATCCGCTGCGGCACCTCCGCCAGCACCTGTCCGATCACGACCGTCTTCCTTCAGCCCTCAATCAAAGAAAAACCATGGGGAGGTGGACAGAGATACGACTTTGGTGTACAAGCAGAGTGGTGTGCGCGCATGTGCGTGTGTGGGAGGGGGGGGGAGGGGGGGGGCAAGTGTGTGTGTGTGTGTGTGTGTGTGTGTGTGTGTGTGTGTGTGTGTGTGTGTGTGTGTGTGTGTTTGTTGCTCGTGGGTGAGCGGGCGCGCGCGTGTGTGTGTATGTGCATGTGTGTGTGTGTGTGTGTGTGTGTGTGTGTGTGTGTGTGCGTGTGTGTGTGTGTGTGTGTGTGACCGTCTTTGTTCGTGTGTGTGGCCGTGTGTGTTCGTGAGGGTGTGTGTGTGTGTGTGAAAGAGTGAGTGCGTGTCTCTCTCTCTCTGTGTCTGTGCGTGCGCGTGTTTGTTTGTATTTTACTGTTTCTGGGAAGGGGGGGTGGCGTACTGCAATGGTGTTGTTGCGCTTAAAGCCTTCGACATCGCGGTTCCCGAGCGACAGCTCGCGAATGAGACGCGGCGCGGAGGAGTTCCAGTTCAGCACCACAATGTGATCGGTCTCCAGCACTTGCGTAATCTGGCTCGTCACATTGGCCACCTGCTGTTCAATCGTCTGGCTCACTGCCCCCGGGATGAAATAACAGATGTCAGATACTTGTAAATACGATCAGCATGGATGGGGACCAAGCCAGTGCGGAGGAAGGCAAGCCAATGCGTGCGTGCGTGTGTGTGTGTGTGTGTGTGTGTGTGTGTGTGTGTTCGTGTGTGTTTGTGTTTGTCTCTAAATATGTGCGTATATGCCTGTATGAATATATGTGCGTATGTGTGTATGCGTGCGTGCGTGTGTCGTGTGTGTTTAAGCAAGGAGGAAGTGAATGTGCATTTATGCATATGTTTGTTACTTGGGCTGGTTGTACATGTGAATGTGTGGTAATATTTGCCTCTTGCTAAGGTCGCTTAGACATGCATTCAATCGACGGAACTTATGTACTTAATCAAATATGCATGTAAGGGTCTGGTAAAACTCACATTTCCTTATGTACATGTGCGGGTGTGTGTGGGTTTGGTCTTGTGCGCATGTGTGTGTACATGCGCGCGGGTGTGTCAGTGTATTTGAGTTTATTTGTGAGATGGTACCTGTCTCCATGTTACTCTGCGCGTGATAAGCCGTGGAATCGAATTTGTGTGGGGGGATGTGTGTGTGTGTGTGTGGGGTGTGTGTGTGTGTGTGTATGTATGTCTGCGGGTGTGAGTGTGCTGTGTGCACGCGCGTGTCAATGTGTGTGTGTGTGTGTGTGTGTGTGTGTGAGTATGTGTGTGCCTGCGTGCGTGCGTGTGTTTACGTTCGTGTTTTGTTATGTGGGACTGATTGTCTGCTTGTATATGTCCGTTAATGTGCGTGCGTGTGTGTATGCTTGTGCGTGTTTGAAGGTGTGTGTTTGTGTATGGGAATGTGGAGGTGTGGGTGTGGTTGTGGATGTGTCTGTTGGTGTGTGTTTATGTGTGTATGATTGCGTACGCGAGTAGGGAGGGGGTTAATACATTTGCTTGGTCCTGAGTTTGGTTTGTGTGTGAATATGTGGTAATACCTGCTTCTAGCGCTGCTCTTTTTGTGCTGCATTCGACTATAAAGGGAGAACTCGTCCGCCTAATCGAAGATGCGTGTGCGGCTCCGATGCTACTCACATTTTATGATGCGCATGTGGGGATGTGTGTGGATTTTATTGTGCGCATGTATATGTGAGTATGTATATGTTTTGAGGTGTGTACGTGCCTTTGACTGTGTATGGGTGATTAATCCTGTCGGCATGAGTTTGCCTGCGAGGCGGTGTGGAGTTAAGTGTCTGCGTGTGTGCGTGCGTGCGTGTCTGTGCGCCATACTAACGTGTGCAATACCAACGCGCGTGTGTGTGTGAGACATGGTGCGCGCGCGCGTGTGAGTGTGTGTGTGTGGGTGTGTCGTTGTCTATGTGCGTGTGCATGCGCGTGTGTGCCAACGTGCGTGCGTGCGTCAAAGTATGAGTTGTGTGCATGTGTGTTGGCGCGCGCATGTGTCTCTGTGCGTTTGCGTGTCTGCGAGTTTTTGGACGCGCGCGCGCGTGTGTGTGTGTGTGTGTGTGTGTGCTTGAGTGTGCGTGTATGAGTAAATGGAAGTGTGCATAGCTGTGACTGCGCGTGTTGCTGTGAACTTCAATACATGCTTGTGTGGTTATAATGGTGTTCACGTGCGCATGTATTTGTGGGAGTGTGCGAGTGTAATTCCGTGTGGCAGTGCGTTTGTGCTAATGTGTGCGAAAGCGCGGCTGCCTGCGTTCGCGAGGGAGCCCACCGATGCCAACTAGCACCGACACCAGCAACAGCCCGACCACAGTGAGCGCCAGCCCCACCGCTCGCGCTGGCTGCGTTGTCTCCTCCGATAAAAAGCCACTGTCCAGCACAAACAGCTGCGCGTGCCACAACGCCTCCGGCAAGTCCTGATGCACGGTGAGGTCAGCTGCGCCTTAGCCACCGAGGCACGCGCGCGCGAGTCGGAGACAACTGCAGCTATGAAACGGAGCGTAATTACCTCGCCAGTGACGGAGGAGTACACCGCGCCACCCACCAGCGCTAACACCACCACCGTGACCAGCAGCAGAGTGTACTGTCCGCTGACGTTGCTCCATATCGCCCGCTCTATCTGCACAACCGACGCAAAGGGAGAACGTCACTCCCGTCGTCCTTTCGTACCAGATCAGTAGCGGAATTGGAAGGGTACGAGACAGGCGGGAGAGTTTGGGAGCCGTGCCGATCCCGGTGCTGATCCCTACCTTATACTTTAGGCGCACGAAGCCTATGTACTGATGCGGCTCGAGGGGTTCCGTGTCCGAGGCGATCGCCCGCGTCAGTAACGCGCGTAGGTCGTCGAATACTTCCTCCAGCAGATTCTCCGGCGCGCGAGGGGGGCTTCCGCCGGGTTTGCTCCCGTTCGTGGCGGGTCCCGTTGGGTTGCTGTTCATGGAAGGCGCTGAGCTAGTGGTGGGTACTCCCGGCCGCAGCTCGGGCAGGTTTCCGCGCGGCAACGGCTGTTCCATGCTGCCCCATCCGAGACTACCCAACCCGCGGCCGCCCATCCCTCCTGACGTCTTATCTTGACGCCAATTTCCAGTATCCCCATTGATACTTTGTGGCGAAGCACCGTTGGTATTTCTACTAGTTCCGGCGCGCGAATTAGACGACGGTGACGCTTCCTTAGACGACAAGTCGCCGTTGCCCTGCTGCATCATCGCCGACCATCCCCAAAAGCTGCCCACCAAATCATCGCTCGGCTCTAGCTCCCCTCTGGCGCTGTTATTCCTTTTTCCCCGCGCCATTACAATGGGACGCCCGCATGGATATCGCCGCCGTGCGACTATAGCCTTTACGCGAGTTATGAGTTTACGACCCGGCCGAAGAGGGCCATGCCAAGGCAGCCCCAATCTCATCCGGTGACACATCGTCCCAGCCTGTCGAGAAATCGCGGGTGGCATGCCTGACACTGCCTCAGGCTCGCAGGCGCCTATACCCGTACAAACCCTTCCCTGAAGATACACAATCTGCACTATTGATAAGTCTGAGCAAGGTGTCAAGCTGTGGAAGGGGCGAGGGGGGGCTCCTTGTGCTGTGCTAAGAGTGCCTGGTCTATGCAGAAGAAGAGCTGCCCGCGCGCTTTGCTGTCGATTCCAACTCCGATATTCGGCTGATAGTGGGCCAACTGCATGGATATAGCAGGGGTACCCGAAGCCTCGATTGCTTTTCCTTACAAGAAACTTTTGAGTACCCGAAGCAATGCCAAGACGGGTATGTATGTAAATCGCCGGGATCGATATATAGTACTGTTGATGCATGTCCTCGTACCATTCATAAAGTACGTCGGGAAGCGCCAGAGACACGATGACAGGGAAAAGGGCCCAAAGGGAAGGGGACTAGGAAAAGACTGACAAAAGGGTCACGGAATCAAAGACATGACAAATGCAAGTAGAACTACGTATGCATATAATAACTAGCGAAGAAAACAAAAGAAAACACGACGAACTCCCACGTACGTATGTGCGCGACGATGGAAACGCAACACGTGGACGGAGGCGAAAGGCCGCGCCTCACACGCCGCGCGATCGAGGAGACGTAAAGACGTTTTCGGCCCATGGCGCGGGTGAAATAAAGGCGTGACATATAAAGGCATCCCAACGGAGGAAGAAGCGCCCTCCCCGGCGTCCGCGGCGGCAGACATCTATCCCGCGCAAGACGTTGCCTGAGTGAGCGATACTGGCGGCGAGAGAAACCTTTCGGCTCTATGATGCCAACAACTTGACCACATACAACCCCTTAGAGTCTTAGAGACGTTTTCTTTATTGGCCAACTATGTAAAACAAGCCGTGGCGTGGCCGCCGAGAGTGCCAAATTCCGTGCCCGCAAAAGGAATGCATATGTCGGGGCGACTCCGTTTATCCTAACCCCTCCGAGTTCTTGTCGAAATTCGGTCTTCTCATCGTGGCTTAAAGCAACATTGGGAGACGGGGAACAAGAAACGCCGATCAAATCGGAAACCACGGCATATAGAGCAAGTTTCCAACCTCGAATGCAATATTAGTGCAATTCAAGGCACCTACATACGCAAGGAGGCCGTCGTTGTCGTTAGTTGGGGAGTTAGACAAACATCACGGGATTCGTGAGAACCTCAACGCCAATAATCCCATGTGCGCCGCAAACCTTGTAAATTATTTCCGCAAGGGGCGTCACTAATCACGAGTGACTGATTCGAACCGAAGCCCCTAAGCCAAGTGATGGGATTGTGTACTTGTATTATCACTTGTACGTGTTCATATTAAGATTTTGCTCTTGGATTCTTTGCTAAAGATACACTCCTCCGCAACACAGACTCGTGACCAAATATTTCGTAGCGATACCTTCGCGTGTAAAAATTGCAATAATCCCGAATCTATGTCATTGTTGATGACAGATCGGGCGACCTTATGGGCATTGCTTTGGGTCTCATGACGGATTCTCCCTTTCACCCTTTTTTCAGTGCGGCATTGAAAAAGGATAGGCAGATTATTAGAGCACCAAGCCACCGGGCTTGTGTAAGCGGGGTTTTCACGCGACGCGCTCTTTCAAATACTTGCCATGCATGCGCCGGTTTTATGGAAACATCTAAGAGTGAGGGCCTCAGAGCGCCGCAATACAAAGGATCGTTTGGTGATCGTGCAAAATTGATGCGCTAGTTGGATTGGATGGGGCGGGGGGGGGGGGGGGGGGGGGCATGCCGTTGTTAAAGAATACGCGTGAAGTTCCGTGATCCCGTATGTAGATGTACCATCGATATGCGCACAACCCAATAAGCTAGGGCACAAATCGTTTTGGCCATCCGCTTTGAATGGTAGTTTCTTACGAATATGAGCTTTGACGAAGTATTAGAGTAATAACTACTAAATTACCAATGGCCGCGCTTTGTTCTTTCCCGTCGAAAGCTTCCAAGTATACTTACTACGGTTCATAAATTGAATGTCATCGTTTGTCTTGATGCAAACTTAATAACCCCCCAACGTATTTCAGCGAAGCTTACCCGAAGTACCAAACAACACCCATCAAATTTGGATCAGCACCTTATTATGGGCCAATAATGTGTTCATGGCTAGGCGAGATAACAAATGTGTACCCATGTATACTATAATTCCCATTGTTTAAATAGCTAATGTTCGATGTGTGCTCCTCGTGGGGCGATTGATGTTATGTGGCATCGGCAATGTCGGCATACACCCCAAACATTTCAAACATCACACGACCACCACCAACGTGACGCGTCCCAAACGGCACAGTGGATAAGCCCCCGCATCAAACATCGATGCATTAGTTGGAGCATGATTAATCCGCCGCATCAAGCGCATCAATACTTCTATGCATTCGAGTCCTATTTAGCCAATGCATCCATGTTGATTTATAGTCATATGTAATCAATGCGTCCGCGAATTGGTACCTTTATTAATCGATGCGTCATCCACGAAACTGTCCCCCATTTAATCGATGCATCCATGAATTAATACCCCAGATATTGTACTCAATGCATTCATTAGTTAGTGGCATATCTAATCCATGCACAACGCATTACCTAAATCTAAATCATTTTTTGTACATCAAGTAGCGCTAAATCGGCTGATGTCTCGTGGCGTACCCAATATTGCCATCTAGGTCTTAGGAATAGGTTATTACGCTGGGAGTCTCCTTGTCCATCCCTCTTCGTCGCTAGTAAAAACATCATAAAAATGACATAGCGGGGACAACAATGTCTTGTCGCTACGATTGAAAAACAAATATGTCGCTATCTCCACGATGCGCGGTCCGCTCCCGCCGCTCGAGGGCGCAGATCATCCTAGCGAATCTGCATGTGGTGGTCGAGTCGGACGTGCATTACCTAGGCTCATGTGCAACTCTTGTCGTGCTGAAGCTGGGGGATAAGCATGCGAAACTTACCCTCGATCATGTCGTCGAAGGCCCCGACTCGATCCACGCACATCCTAGTCCTAGACAATAGCCGATCCTGCCATCGCAGCTCGCCTCCTAGCATAGGCTTCCCCCTCCCTTCGGGGCATGAGGGAGAAAACATCGCTACAACTAGGTGCCGTAGATATGTCGCTCCTCCTTTCGCGTCTTTTATGTCCCGGCCGGCTGCCATTTGTGTCTCCCGGTTGATCCGTACAATACCGGCCAAACCCTCTCCTTGTAGTTTAAGTTACCAAAAGGGGCCGCACGGGCGATGTGTTTTCGCGATAACCCTAGCACATCGCATGAGGCACTATTGTCGATGGTGAGCACCGACGAGACGAGAGGGTCAGTGAGAAAGTCAGATCGGGGCGGTTTAACCTCATAGGTACCGCGTACGGATGTTGTAACCGAAATCCTCCATACGAGGTTTATCCAGCCACGGCCGATCAAAAATCGGCACCACAAGACCGCGCCGTTCCTCGCGCTGCGGCTGTCCTCCTCGCTGTTGCGGTCGAACCCCACCCCAATAGATGGGTCTGTTCGACCTCATGAGCGCCGGTCAATCTCAAGCGAGCACCCTTCCATGGCGATGCTTCCCAGTTGATCACCGCCAAGTCCAACACCCGCGTCCTCCCGATGATCCGTCCGCACCCTCTTCGCCAATAGCCGACAGCCAACACCCTCTTCACATTAACCCCCCCCCCCCGCTTGCTTAATGGGACAATATCTCATAGTATTCAGTCGCGAAAAACACATCGGACAGGTCGAGCGGGAGATTCTCGCGCATGAAGTGTACATACATCATTTTAAAAAGCCCTCCGTACATGGCTTTCCCGGCGGTTGTTAATCGCGCGGATCGCAGCTATCGGCACACCCCGCTTAGCCCCTGCCGTGCAAGGCATGGCACGGCAAAAGGGTTACCAGCGCTAACCACGAGGAGGTGGGGGTGAGTGCCGACAAGCTTGCGAGCGCACCCTCCTCCGGGGCTGCCGCCGCTGCGCCGCCGACGGGCGCCACGAATTACCTATGTGACTCCATAATGTCGGTCGCGTAGATGTATCTAGTTTGAAATTGAGTGCTTTATTAGAAGCCTGTTGTAATGTATTTTGCTACTTTATAACTAGCACGGTCAATATGCGGTAATCATACGGTAATCCGGCTCGTTTCAATAAAATTACATGTGCGGGGAGATAAATGTTGATGCATCAATGCATTCGTCCCGCATCCCTGCATGAATTAAATAATGTATTGGGTTATTGCCTTACTTTACTTACTCGATGCGTCCATAATTTATTGCTCCATTTAATATATTTATCCACGAGTTATAGTGACCCATTTACTCGATGCATTCGTAAATTAGTGTCCTAACTCCTCATTTCGCCCGCGAGTTCGGAGAATAACAAAACGAGTATGATGCATCAAAGCTTGATGCATTGCATTTGATGCTTGATCGTTTTTCAAAAACGTTGGTGCGGAAGCTTAGTACCATTGGACCTCGCCCCTCCTTGGTACTATGCCAATCGCTCAGCCATTTGAAATACTAAATGATAAACCAAACCTTCATTTTGCGGTTTCCACTCGCATGCTTTCCAAAAGCATCGCCCGTACCGGGGATGCGAATTTTCCATGTTTCATCATTCATGCACAAACCTGTAAGCCTTGCATTCAATGCGGCAAAAAGCGGCATCCGCGCCTTCAAGCCCCATTCAACAAATCGAAGAAGATTGAGGAGCGTGGCGCGCTGAGCTATTTATAATTTAGCGTCCATGAGCGATTACACAATTTACCCTAGGGCACGTTTTGCCAAAGATGTCAGCTTGCTTACAATTTGGCCAAAGGACACCCACAGACAGGGTCTGGGGGTCGATTAGCGCAGGATTAAAGAGATGGGTGGGTGGGTTCGCGCGAAGCCTAGATTGGCTGAGCGCGAAAGCAGAGAGTGCCTAGGCTCGTGGCTAGCTACGGCTTATAAGGCACGGGGCTAGCTAGAGCTGACCGTTGGGGAAGTCGTTGGTCGTTGGCTGCGTCTAACTGCTCGGGCAAGGTGGTTGCCCTGCAGGTGAGACGCGCCGATATTAACGGTAACAGTAACCGCTAGAGTCACTGTCCCGTACACATGATATTGGATATGCAAACCTCTAGATTCAAATCAATCTGACCATTTACCCTAGGGCACGTTTTGCCAGTAACCTAAAGCCAAAGGCTTGCACAGCCAGAATTAGTGTTGCGGGGGGGACGGAGTGAGCCAGCCGAAGAACCGCCAAGCAGCAGGTGTTGGGGTCATGGTTGGGTCAATGTATTTGCCTTCGGTCACAGAGCTGTTCTTGGCCCATCCACCCATAAATTTGATTACGGGGAGGGGCGCGCCGATGCAGCTTGCAGCGGACGCCGCGCCTTTCCGTAGGCTGTGCGACGTCCACTTGAAACCGGTGGGTGCGGATGAGCCGGCTGCGCGGAGGGCGAGGGCGAGCCAAGCGGAGATGGTGGGAGCGGCGCCCCAATCGGTAGAAGGTTCCGAAGGTGAGAAGCTCCAAAAGGCGAGCGGGGGCGGTGCGTTGTAGAATTTGCGGCAGAATGTCGCGCGGTGCTCCGTGTAGTAGTCGATCAGGGCTGCCAAGACGGGGTTGGCGGCTACAGGGATAGCGATGACCGGTTTATCGCCGGCGTCGCGGCGCTGGTCCCCCTTAGATTTGCGTACGAATAGGCAGATTTGCTGAGAAGGTTTGTCGACAACGAGGTCGCCGGTCTGGCAGCGGGCGCCGGTCTCGGCGCGGCAGAAAAACATGTAATTGACGCACACCGCTAAACAGGCTCTGAAGCGTTGCATCTGAGGGAGGGAAGCAGGGGTCCACGCGAAAGTACCGTGAAGGGTGTTGGCGGCGTGCAGGATGTCCAGGGCGACCTGTGCGGGTAGCGGGAGGCGAGCGGTGGTGGGAATCAGGCGGTGCTGTAGCATTCCGAGGCCACGGCGGGCGTCCGCCAAAAGTTCGCCCACGGCGATAGGTTGACGCCGGTGGTCACGGAAGAACTTGTTAACGGCGGAGAAGTAGGGTTGCAGCGAGCTTGCGGCGACCGTTCCGAGTAGGGCTAGCCAGGCCGTGTAACGGACCATTGTGGCGGGTGTGGCATGTAGCGGGGCGATGTTTTCCTCTGCACAAAAAATAAAAAACTGTCTGATTGCGCTCTGGTAGCTCGCGTACGTAGAGGGCGCTAGCGAGTTGCTGAGTAGGGCAACCACCGTAACCCCGAGCTTGTCTGATCCTAGGAGGTCTTGAAAAGTTTCAGCTAATTCGGTGGACCAGGGCGACTGTGCTGCTTCACAGCGTAATCCGTAGCGCGGCGGTCCTGTACGCAGAGGGGGGACGTGCTGTACAGGCGCATTTAATCGGTCCGGGCGTATCGCTCGGCCAATCGCACCGCGTCGAGTGTAGAGCCAAGAGGGGGTGTTAGCCGAAAGGCCACGATGCTCCACGCGGGAGGCCCGACCCCTTCGCGCTTGCCCAGCCTGCCTGGAAAGAACAGGTCGCGGGACGCTGGGAAGTGTACGGTCTCGGTGGCCAAGCGGGCGAACGCGTGGTACCACGTTTTGTTTCGCCAGTAGGGGGCGATAACAGTCGCCGCGGCTTGAGCTTGTTCGAGTTTTGTGGCTAGCGCCGGTAGGGCAGACCAAGGGGGGTTGCAGTAGTTGTTCTCGCGCGTCCACGCCGCGTCGGGGAGGTGTAGGCAGTCGACGTCCTCGCACAGTGGGTCGCGCCAGCGGGCGTTGAATCGGGGAAGTTGCGTGTTGAGCATAGACGCGAAACGGTCGATCGTGTGGGGCCCCCACCGGCGTTGCAGGTGGGTGAAAATACGGGGGTTGAGCTGCCAGTCCTCGTAGTCCAACTCCCGGCTTAGCGCGTCGGCCCATATGTTGGCCGCCGAGCGGATGTAGCGCGGCCGGATGTTGATGTCGTTGCTGTCGAGGAGGTACCATAGGCGCCGGAGTTCGGCCATCATGGCGGGCGAGCGCGAGGTGAGCTTGGTGAGGGCGGCGACCACCGCCGTGTTGTCCTCGTGTAGGAGGACTTGCCGGCCTCGGAGTTGGGGTAGAAAAGATGCCACCGCGTGTCGCACCGCTCGTAGTTCCTTCCACGTGATGTGTTGTTGGCGGTCGGTAGCGCTCCAAAAGCCCCGGGCTTGATAGTTGGAGTCCTCGTTTAGAACGGCACCCCAACCGTAGGCGCTCGAGTCGGCGTGGAGGTAGGCGGTCTCGATAGGCTTGTAGATGGACCGGCCGTTGTGTTGAGTGGGGACCGTGCGCCACCACTCGAGGTCTCGGCGTAATTGGTGGGTGAGGCGGACGCGTCCGCCCCACCCAACCCGTGTGGCTAACACGTTGTGGAGTTCGCGCAAAAAGAAGCGCGCGGGGGCGATTGCGAGGTAGAGGAACTGTGCTTTTCCGGCGAAAGCCGCAAGGTGGCGTGTAGGAAGCCATCGGGCGTTGGAAGCGGCTCGTCCGAGTAGGGAAGAGGCTTGTTGCGCGAGCTGGTGGAGTTTTGCGGGCGGGGCGCGAAACATGCCGTGTTGGAGGTCCACCGTTAATCCCAAATGGTCGCCCACTTGAGTTGGTGTCCAAACGCCTTTCTTGGGGTTGCGTTCGAGGCCGAGGGTGTCGAGGAGGGCTTGGACGCGCTGTCGCAGTAGGAGGGCGTCCGCGTAGGAGTCGGCGAGGAAAAGGAAGTCGTCCATATAGGGGAGCAATCGAATCCCGCGCCATCGCGCGTTTCGAAGGAAGCGCTTGGTAGGGCGGCCACTGTGGGAGGAAGTAGCCGCTGGCACCGGTTGCGGGGGGCGGCGTAGGTGGTTCGTGAACACTTGTGTTAGCTTGCAAAAGTAGTAAGCCGAACCCGACCAGCCCATGGGAAGGCATGCTAGGCGCCATAGAGTGCCGCGGTAGTTGACCGTGAAGAAGTCTCGGTCTTCCTCCCGGATGCCAAGGGTGTAGTACCCGTCGGCAAGGTCGAGGGAGACGAAGTAGTCCGCCCGGACGTGAGAGGTGACGTAGGTGCTTGAGCGTCTCGCACGTCATGGTGAAGGTTGAGCAATCACGGTTGAGTTCTCGAAGGTCGATAATCAAACGCCATTGGTTGTGCCCGGGTTTTGGAACTAAGAACATCCGGGAAACGTAGCGAGGGTTGTCGGCCCGCTCCCAAGCGCCGCAAGCCTCGAAGCGGGGGAGCTCCGAGTTTAGAAACTCGAGTTGGGCCGGCGTCGCGTCGAGCATAGAGATGCCGTGGTTGAAGGACTTGGGGCGTAGGCCTTTCTTGAATTTGACGCGGACGCCATGGCGGATCCAGTTTAGGACTTGGCCGCTCGAGCCGATGCGCTCCCACTCCCGCCATTTTCGACGCACGCGGTGGCGCATGTAGGAAGATGTCGGGGAGCAGGAATCGGCGCGGCGGGCCACACCGTCATTTCTTGGTCGAGGGTTTAGCCGGGTCGGTCGGCTTGGGTGGCGGGGTAGCGCGGGCCGCTGCTGCTGCTGCTGCTGCGGCTTTGCGTTTGTCGGCGGCGGCTTTGCGGGCTCGCGCGTCGGGGCCGGTCGGCTTGTCCGGTGTGACTTTCGCGAAGGCAGCTCCGGCGGCGGCCTTGCTGGCGGCGTGTAGGCTGACTTCCAGCGTGCGGTCGACGAACGCTTGGCGAAGCGCATCCAATGTGCCGGAGACCGCGGTAGGGCGCGGTCGGCAGAAGCGCTCGTGGGCCAGTTCGGCAAAGACGCGGTCCGCATCTGTGCTCGTTTGTCCGCCCTTGGTGAGGCGGAGGAAGCCCAATCTAGTACGGGCGGCCTCCTCCGTCGCCATGTGGGTGCGATGACCCGCTCGGATGAGGGCAATCGCTGCCGCCTGCTCTGTCGGTAAAGGTGTGCCGTGCGACAGCGTGTCCAGAGCCTCGCCAATTGCCGCGTTGGCGCAGCTGTCGAAGAAGGCATAGTACCCGATGTGTAGGTACTCGTCGTAGGCTGCCTGGGTGCGTTTGTCGCTTAAAGCGTGGGCGGTGTCGTCCGTGAGTGTCCAGAGACGTGGCTCGTCGACGTCGCGAGGGGGACGTTCGAGGCCGGCTGGGATGACTTCGCCGTAGTAGGTGAAGTCGACGAAATCGGCCGCGGGGGGGTCGGGTTCGTCGTCGAGCAGGTCGATAGGTGGCTCGGGGGCCTCCTTACCACCCTCCGTCGCTGTGGTCGCGTCGGTGGGAATGGACTGCTGTTGATCAGTAGTAGCAGGTGTGGCTGTCGTCTGCCGAAGCTGAGCGAGTAAGGCAGCGTTAGCCGCCAAAAACTGCTCAGTAATCCGTTGCTCCGATGCCAAAACTGCCGTACGAATCTGTTCGGCTGTGCGTTGTTCGAGTGTGGTAGCGTGAGGGTCAGCCACTGCTGCGGACGTAGACTGCTCATGCTGCATATTGGGGAACTGCGTAGCTGAACGAGGGGAAGTGTCGCGTGACGCTCGAGTGCGCATGGGACGAAAAGGTAAAACTGACACCCTGCTCGACTACTAGAGTCGAGACTGCATTCGCGCGAAGCCTAGATTGGCTGAGCGCGAAAGCAGAGAGTGCCTAGGCTCGTGGCTAGCTACGGCTTATAAGGCACGGGGCTAGCTAGAGCTGACCGTTGGGGAAGTCGTTGGCCGTTGGCTGCGTCTAACTGCTCGGGCAAGGTGGTTGCCCTGCAGGTGAGACGCGCCGATATTAACGGTAACAGTAACCGCTAGAGTCACTGTCCCGTACACATGATATTGGATATGCAAACCTCTAGATTCAAATCAATCTGACCATAATAACACCAGTGTAGTGGCATGTCTCAAAAGACTTGTTGGGAATTTATTTGCACAATTCAGCAGCCTCGTCATGTAACACTCGTCATAATCTTGAGACCACTTGTACGGAGCGACGGCTATTTACATGCATGCTTCGTCCCAGATATGTAACCGTAGGACCGTGCATGGTTTTCGCCGTGCCTTACCTCGTAGAAGAGGCGAGAGTTGTCAAATGACTAGCTTTTGCAAAGCATATTGGATATCCTCACTTATATGGAATGTACTCCTTGATGCGTTTTCTTATTACCTCGAAGAACCAGTCTAGGCAAAATAACACGGTAGCAATGTTGATGATGTTGCGTTGAGCTTTATGGTGATATTGATTAATAGTTTCTGCATTGTTGCGCGCGTGTTCGGTTTGCTTTTGTGAGGACTTTTAGAACGATTGAATGTGGAGTTGTTTTGGCAAATCGCTTGCCAGCATGCATCGTAAATATATTTTTACGGCAAATGCAAAAAAAAACGCGAAAGCGTAATTCTTGCAAAGTATATTACGTAATTTGCGAAAGAAAAATTGCATTCGACTTGTCTCCTCACTTAAAGGCGTTGGCTTAAATAACCCAGCCTAGCTCGCCTTCCGTCTTGAAGCGTGACGTGTCCGTCGGAAGCACGTCAAACGGAACATGTTGGTTTCGCCTCGGATGAACGGGATCCGGCGCGTCTTGACGTAAATTTTACTGCTACGAACCTAGGTTTGATGTATATCTGCCGGTGGCCTCAACTGATTACAATGGCTTGTACCATTGCGGGTGTACAACGTCTATGGAAAGGATGGAATTTAGTTGGTAGCGAGAACGTACGAGTCCTAGGACTGACTATAATGTTACGTGCCTATGCTCGCCACAATGTGAATGCGCGGAGAGAAGAAAATGAAGAAAGACTGAGAGGAAGTGTTGAAATGTGCAAACACATTCAGTATGGAAGGTAACTAGAGTATACTGAGTTGGAGTCACAATCACACTAAGGGATAGTCACACTCACAACCAACATGAGGCGTGGTGTCGGGACAATGGAAGTGAGTTAGCTGAAGTCTAGCGAAAGCTCCGTATCGACACACTAGACAAGTGTCTAGTGTACAGTTGTGCTTGGCTAGGGCATGTACTAAATACATCTAGACTAGCTTACAGTAGCTGTCTGATAACTAATAACCAGTAAGTATTGATTACAACAGGAAGAGCGTGGGCACATGAATGTGAATCAAATCAATGCAAACGACAACCAAAAGGCTACTAGGAGCATAGACCTGGCAAAAAACTATAGGTTTCCCGCTCCGCTGGCTTAAACCCCTTTGTTTACCCCTTTCTTGATGGTGATTTCCAGTTTCTACTACTACTTTCTTCATTATGTATTTCATATTTGTCATGTACTTGTACAACACCATGTCCTCGTGTCTGTAGTGCTTCTTTGTCATGCATTGTACACCCTAAATTCAAAATATTATTCTCTCCCATGATAATAAAGCAATACCTATATCCATACTTGTGCTACGTATCTTACTGTATATTACATGTCTTACAAAGAAAGTTGCAATGAAAATCACCAACAACAAAGGAGAATAAAGGGGAAGAAAAGCCTAAGCCCACGGAGCAGTGAGACACGCAACGGCAACTGCACCACCGTCATGCAATGCCTCACGACGATAGGAACCTAGTAGCGTGCCATTAAGATCCACAGAACGACGCTGCATGAACTCACGACGTACCTTAGTCAATATTCATTCCATCGAAAATACATACATTTACCCTAGGGTACGTTTGCCAAATATTTCAGCTTGCTTATAAATTGGCCAAAAGACCACCACATGCCTTGCATGGGGGGGGGGAAGATTAGCGCATGATTATAGGGTGTGTGGGTGAGGTCGCGCGAAGCCTAGATTGGCCGAGTACGAAAGCATAGAGTGCATGGCTCTAGGCTAGTTCTTGCTTATAAGGCTTGGGCTAGTTCGAGCTTACTGATGGGGAAGTTATTTGGTGGTTAGTTGCACCCCACTGCCAGCACCACCTCGTTATCATGTAGGTGCGACGCGCCGTTACAAACGGTAGCATTAACAATAAGGGCTGTTATCCCATGCACATGGGAGATGGGTTTGCAAACCTCTGTATTTGAATTAGTCTTACAATTTACCCTATGGCACATTTGCCATTAACCTAACGCCAAAGGCTTGCACAACCAAGTTTAGGATATCGGGCGTGAAAGGACGAGCAGGCCGAAGTGTTGCCACGCTTCTCGAGATGGGGCCAAGGTTGGGTCGATGTATTTGCCTTTTGTCACTAAATTTTTTGGGGCCCAACCACTCATACATATGACGACGAGGATGGGCGCTCCGATGCAGCTAGCGACGGTTGCGGCCCATGTGCGATATGAGAGGTTGTGCGAGGCTGTGCGGTGTCCACTTGAAACCGGGTGGGGGCGTGGCGCCGACGGATAAGTACGCCATATCGAGCGAGGCATAAAGTGAAGTTGCCGCTTGCTAGTCCGAGGAGTATCGAAAGGTGGCAAACTTCAAGCGTGGGTAGGCGGGGGGTAGTTGAAATACTAGTGGCACATGAGTGGTGACGTTGGTCGAGGTACCATTTGAGGAGATCGGTCATGAGGGGTTTAGCCGTGATTGGGATGACCAAGACTGGTTTGTCGGCGTCGTCGCATCGGTGGTTGCCTTTAGAATTCCGTATAAAGAGATGAATACGGGCTGAAAGGCGATCTAAATTTAGGGTTCTTGATTGGCAGCGCACGCCGCCCCATTCCTCTCCGCAGTAGAAGGTATAGAGACCCCCCCATACAACGAGGGGGCGCGGAATTTGGCAATCTCATGTCGTGGAGATGGGGCCCACATGATAGTGTGGCACTGTTTGTCGGCGTGGTGGAGAAGGGAAAGCACGAACGGTGGTGGTAAGGGTATTCGGGCGTCCGTCGCAAGAATTCATTGATGGCGCAAGTCTAGACATCTACGGGCGTTTGCGAGAAGTCTACCCATAGCGAATGGGGGATGTTGGTGGTCGCGGAAGAACTTGTTAACGGATGAGTAGTACTGCTGGAGGGATGCGGCTGCGAATGAGCCTAGCACACCGAGCCATGCCGTGTAGCGAACCATGGATTGGGTAGTGGCAAGTAGCGGGTTGATCTTTTCTTCGTGGTAAAAACATGGCGAACTTCTAGCTAGCATGATAGGCGAACTCCAGCTCTGCGCATGTGTCATCTTCGGATTACAGAAATCTCACCTACATAGAGTTGGTGTTATGAGCTATGACCAGAAAGTAGTAGCGCAAACCATGCGAAGAAGGCATATTCACGGGGCCCTGCATATCTTATGACATATTCATGAGGGGCGGGCTGGCTTTGTTCAATGAGCACGAATCAAAAGAAACATTTATTACAAGACTAGGAAACGTTGAACGCCATTGTCATGCTGGGCCTTGAGATTTTGCAAATCAAGTGACCAAAGTGACGGTGTCACAATATAGAATCACACTCCGCAATCAATGCGAAATCGACGTCTGTGACCGCCGGTCCGTCCACGAAGGGTAGTCTCCCTTGTGGTGGTTTGCGGCTTAATAAGTAGAGCCCGTTGTCCGACGGCGTCAGCAAACTTATATTGAAATTGAAATTGTACTACGGCAATATCGGCAAACTTGAACAAGTGTTGTCTAACGGCCATCAAGACATTATCATCTAGGACACATAGGAGGACGACTAGGCCGAATATTCTTCGACAAGGTACACCTATATGCGATATGTGCCGACGTACCTCGAAGGTTAAAAGGCTATAAAAAACCAAAGAAATTGCCTTAGTCCTCCGGCCTAATTAGTAACAATATAAATATTTCTTTAATCAAAAAAACAGATTTCTAAATCTACTTGTCAAGAAATGCGAAATAAAACAGCTGCTCGACTTTCACGATGCACGGCCCGCTCCCACCGAATTGGGGTGCTGATCGGCCTTCGAGTGGGGAGACGGGCCAGCCGAATCTAGCTCCCGCGTGACTTCGGTCTTGCCAGAGAAAGGAGGGTAAAAGGATGGCGGAAAAATCTCCTCGCGTGGTCGGTCGTCGATCCCACCGTCGCATCCCGTAAGCGCCGCCCCAAGGTCGTAGTCGCTCCTCCCGTCGCGATTTTCCTCCTAGTCGAGTCCCCGGCCCCTCGAGGGCAGGTGGGGGGACCGAGACAACATGACATAAAAAGTAAATGCCCCTGCCGCCGCGCTAGAACGTTTTCCCGGCCAATTCCCCGGCTTTTTCTGTGGTGATACGCGGGTACCTGTCTGGAAAATCAGCTAGCGACCGTACCCTCCACCCACCGTTTGCGCGTCCATCGAGCACCCTTGTTCCAAGTACGAGCCTCCTCGCTTATATGGGCTCGCACTCCCTAATGTTAGGGGTGCCTAGCGATTGTGTGTAGCGGTGGATTAGTGCGCGGTCGCAATGGCCGAATCCAAAAAGGCCGCGGGGGTGCGGAAATTATTCAAATCCTTCGTACCAGGTTTTCCGGCGGGGGCTAATCCTTTGGAACACCCCGCCGCCTAACATCGGAGTTCCTCTCGTCGCCACAGCACTTCTCGTTGTTGGTTTCGTGCTGCCCCCTTTCGGCCGGCTCGACGTCGGCATGCTAGTTGACGTCGAGCGACCACCATAATTGAAATTGAAATGAAATCAAAATTGTTTACAACATGTGCCGGCAAATTGGACCGATTGCTGTCCTTCGGGCCTTTCTACCAAGCCATTCAGGACTTATAAGCGAGTTTAGCCCGGGTCTCTTCGACCAAGTACACCTATTGACACACCTAGCTTCACTGTGTGTCGACGTTCTTCGGGAGTTAAAAAATTGTAAGCAATCGCAGTAATTGCCACAGCCCCCCGCCTAAGCAGTAACAACGTAAGACTTTTGTAATCAAGAAAATCAGATCTAAAAATAAATCTACTTGTCGAGAAATGCAAAACTAAGCTGCTGCTCGACCTTCACGATGCTCGGCCCACTCCCACCGAACCGGGGTGCCGACCGGCCCACGCCGGTCGGCGTTCGGGAGGGACGACGGGCCAGCCTAATATAGCTCCCGCGTGACTTCGGTGTTGCCGAAGATATGAGGGGAAAGGCTGGCAAAAAACCCCTCCTCGCGTGGTCGCTCGTCGATCCCGCCGTCCCATCCCGTAAGCCCCGCCAAGGTCGCCGCCGCGTCCGCCGACGCGACGGTCTTGCTTGTCAAGGTCCCCCGTCACCTCGAAGGCATGTGCGGGGGACCGAGACACAAGACATAGAAAAAATGGGCGCTCTTGCCTCCGCGCCTGAATTTTCCTTGGTCATTTCCTCGGTTCTTTCTCTGTCTCGTACCCGGGTACATGTCAGGTAGTCCGGCATGCGTCCGTACCCTCCCCCCTATGATTGCGCGTCCACCTAGAAGACTTTGTTGAAATAGGGGCCTCCGCGCTCACCCGGGCCCCCCCGCAAGGGTCTCGTCTATCCGGGTAGTGGGTGTCGAGGAGGGCGGGGGGGGGGGGGGGGGGGGGGGGGGGGTTGGTCACCATAGCCGGATCCGTCGGGCCGCGGGTGCACGGAAATTAGTCAAAAACTCTCCGTACGTGGTTTTCCGGCGGCGCCGACCCGGAGGGTCGTCGTCGCCCGATCTTGTCGCTCCTTCCGTCGCGACTGGCCTCCTTGCCGCCCGAGCTTACTCCTCCCCCCGGGAGATGTAACTTGTCGGCGTGGCGGCTCGCTAGTGAGCGCCCTGCCATGGTGTTGCTCCCCAACTAGCTCGACGCCGGGTACGGACATTAGCTTAATTTCCAAAAAGCCCTCCGTATATGGCTTTCCGGCGGCGGCTGATCCTAAGGATCACCGCTGCCTCACATAGCCGCTCCTCCGCCTGCGACCGGCCACCGGCCTGTGCCATGTCTTGCCTCACCCTCTGGGAAGCTCCGATTGGCACATGGTTGGTTGGCGGCTAGCGAGCGCCCTTTCATGGCGCCGCTTCCCGGATGGCCATTTCCAGCTCCAACACCCGCCTCCCACCGTTGATCCGGCCGTACCCTCCTCGCCATCAAACTCTCTTGTAGTACAGATCCCACCCCTCGAAGTAGGACTGTACTCAGTAGTATTTGAATGCGAAAAAACATATCGGACGGGCCGAGCGGGAGATATGGGTGCCGGTATCGCACAGAATTACTTTTTCAAAAGCCCTATGTACATGGCTTTCCCGAAAGCTGTTGATCCCGCGGATCGAGCTGTCGGCCCTCTTAGCCCCCTACCGTGCCATGCATGACACGGCTACGGGGTTTCCACCGCCCACAATGGGGAGGTGAGGGGATGCCGACGGGCCTGCGAGCGCAACCCCCTCCGGGTCCGCCGCCGCTGCGCCGCCGGCGGGCGCCCGAGCGACCGCCATACCCTAGCGTTGCTTCCCGGCTTTCCGCTGACAATCCAAACACCCGCGCGTCCCAACGTTGATCCGTCCGTACGCTCCTCGCCGCCACACACTCGTCAAGGTACATGCTCCACCCCCCAAAATGGGACGTTATGTTAGTACTATCTAGTCCTGAAAAAACATATCGGACGGGCCGAGCGAGAGATATTGGTGCCGGTAACGTACATTTTCCTTTTTTTTAAGCCCTCCGTACATGGCTTTCCCGACAGCCGCGAATCGCGCGGATCGCACTGTCGGCCCTTGTAGCCCCCTACCGTGCCAAGCATAGCACGGCTACGGGGTTTCCAACGCCCACCACGGGGAGGTGAGAGGATGCCGACGGGCGCGCGAGCGCACCCCCCTCCAAGGCCGCCGCCGCTGCGCCGCCGGCGGGCTCCGAAAAAATTGAGTATGTTGTTGTCGTAGTTAGCGTAAGTGGCCGGGGCGAGAGAACTGCAGAGCAAGATGAGCACGTTGGTGCAGAGGAGGTCGCTGCCGGGGAGGTCTTGTAGGATTGTGGTCATGGATGATGCCCACGGTACGCCCATGATATCGGGGTTGGGGCGGTAGTGTCCTTGGCATGTGCGTCGGGCAGTCGCTGGCGGTAGGCGTAGGAAGGCATTGGGGAGGTAGAATGAGACGCTCCATAGGGACTTGCATGTGACGCCTCTGCGAGTATGTAACTATTCCGGTGTGAAATCCGAAAGGTCGCGATGCTCCGAGCGGGTTGTGCGACCCCCCACGCGTGTTACGCCGTCCGGGAAAGAAGAGGTCGCGCGGAGCTAGGTAGCGGACACTCTAGATGGCGAGGTTGTGTAGTAGTTGGTAACACGGGTTGTGCGGCCAGTGAGGGGCGATTACTATAGGTGCTGCCCCGAATTGGTGCAGCTTGGCCCCAAGCGTGGGTAGTGTAGGCCATCGGGGGCTGCATATCTTGCGTGTGCTGATCGGGATGGTGTAGGTAGTCGATATCCTTGCACTTCGGGTCGTGCCATCTTACATTGTAGCGGGGTAGCTGCGTGTTCTCCATCGAGGCCAAGCAAACTACGGTGTGCGGGCCCCGGAGGAAGGTGCGCTCGCAGGCCCGTCGGCACTCACCCCCACCTCCTCGTGGTGGGCGTTGGTGACACTATAGCCGTGCCATACTTGGCACGGTTGGGAGCTAGGCGGGGTGAAATCCGGCGGCTGCGATCCGCGGATCAAGAGCTGTCGGGAAGCCTCATTACGGAGGGCTTTTAGAAATATTATATATACACCGGCGTCAAGATCTCCCGCTCGGCTAGTCCGATATTGTTTTTCAAGGTTGGATACTTTTTGCACACTCTCATGTCTACGGGCGGGACCTGAATCCGAGGGGTCGTTTGGCGGAGACAATGGTATGGACGGATTTGAGTTGGCGGCGGGCGTTGGAACTCGCGGCGGACAGTTGGGAAGCAACGCTTCGGCATGACGCTCGCTAACAACCGACCAGCAGTGTGGGACTCGAGTCTCCTCTACGGCCGAGGCGACAGACAACGTAAGCCGGTGGTGGGTCGTAGCCGGAGGGGTGACACGGTATGGCGGCGGAGGTCCACATGATCAATAGCCGCTTGGAAAAACGCACCGGTACGGAGGGTTTTCGAATAAATATTTCCGTACCCACCATCTTTTGCGGAGCTTCGATTCGATCCTTGTGTTCGACCAACCCCTCCCTTGTTACCATGTTATCAATATGTTGCCTCATGCAGTGTGCCTAGCGTTCTCGCAACGGCACACTGCTGCGGCCCCCTAACAAAGTAAACCAACGGGGGAGGGTACGGCCGGCCACAACGCGATTAGATAGGTGTTGGAAAACAAACGGCGAATAAGGAGAGGGGACGGCAGAAAAACTCTAGCACGGAGGCAAGAGCGCCAGCCGGACACCGTATGAGGCTTAGGAGTTTCTTCTTTCCATGCCCCGAAGTAAAAAGGAAGACTAGACTTGATGGCTAGCTGCGACGGGGGGGACAACGGTTATATCGGACGGGGGTGTGCGTGGATCGAGAAGGGACCGTCCACGACCTGGAGAGGGGTTTAATCGCATGCATGAGTCCGGCTACGACACGACCGGAGTCGCACATAAGAAGAGATCTATTAGGCCCGACTCGACTAGCGCATGCTCGCTAGCTTGGCTGATCAACGCCCCCGCCGCGGCTGGGGCAGGCCGCGTATCGTGGAGGATAGCGACATTTATGTTTCATATACTTGTATACATGCATTACTTGTTTACGTGTATGTTTTAGACGGTATCGCTACTCCCATTGGAGAGGTTGGGATTAGTGGTTCACGGTCTAGCCTTAGCTTACGAGGCATAGCAAGGAGGGCCCAAGGACAACATCCGGTTTCACGACATGGTATTGTTGTAAACAATTTCATTTCATAGCACTTATACCGCCGCCGGTAGTGAACGCGGCCGTTGCGAACTTGATTCGGCCATAATGTCCATCGCCATGTTTTCACTTAGGCCGGCATCGAGCGAACGACACATACTACTCGTCTTGGCATTCAAGCGCTTCCGGATTGCAGGCTATTCAGCTTGGACATCATGGAGATGTTTTCAACACTATCTCCCTCCGGAGCTTTCATACCGAGGTGTACATGTGTCATGATCTTTACCTCATTGTCGTGCTATCTAGTCGAGATGATTTATTCACGTGACTCTGCCGTGTACGATGTCGACCCGAGATAATCGCCATCCATGTACGGCACTATTCAATCGCGTACGGGAAAATGAAAATGATTTACAACATGTACCGGTATTCCGATGTGCGGCTTCTGTCTAAGGGCCTTCTTGCACATGCCATGTAGGACTTAGAGTACACAACCTAGGCCGGCATCCCTAATCATAGATACTCCTAGGGACTAAGTTAGCAAAACTGTATAGTTTAATCATCCTCTAGTAAGCCGGGGGTTGAAAGACACTGCATAACATGCTCCTCACCGGTGAAGACCCGTTTTGTAACCCACAGAATTCCCCTCCACCGCGGAAAAGAAACAACATGCCGTTAGTGCTATCGCTAACTCCGATTGCCTTGCTAAGGGACTAGTGGCCTGCTAGTCCCCTTCTATTCCGCATCCACTATTGGCACTCCTCCGGGAAAAAAAAGGTAGGGCAGCCGGAGACGTCTAACCGTTGGCATTTTCCGCCCGGGCTTAGGTCGAGGCGCAGGTGCTTATCCAAGTCTGCCCCCGGCTGAGTGGGCAGTCGCTTGGGGTTAGGCGGGTGCGGGTTGGCGGGGGATGTCGTCCGGCGGTATCCGTTGGTACGGACTGGGAAGGAGGGGCGGTGCATGTGCCGCTGAAGGGTAGAGGCGGATGGAAGGGGTGGGAGGAAGCGCGTGGAGTCAAATCCATGGCGTTGCATTTTACCACCGGAGGTGGGAAGCACGAGGGGGTTCTTAGCCAGCATAGCGGCGTATTCTGGTGCGAGATGGTGACGGGAAGTGGGAGAGACGATACGCTGTGCGAGCGACCACACCTCGATCGGGAGAGAGGTGGAAGAGGCCAGGAAGGAGGTAGGCCTCCCTACAATTGCGTTGGATGATGGAAAATATGGCGATTTTCTAGCAATAGTCTAATGTAAGAAAGAAGACGCGGAGCACATTCTGTTTTTGGGGAGTTGCACGGGGTGGTTGTCGGACGGGGAAGGTCGTCGGCCCGTAGCGGATCGGGCGGCTTTGTCGGAGCGCATCGCGGCACGTGCAACAGTCAGCGGTCCGTTTCCCAAGGAGAAAGCCGATGGCTCATGGCAAGTGCTTGGATGCATGTATTCTTGTGCTGGTGTACGGCGGTAGAGCGAGGGGCTGCATGGTTGGGCGAGGGGGTGCCGGCTACGCTCCGTGGCGTGTGGGGCGCTTTTGACGTCCTCACATGTGATTAGGAGGGTAGATGTCGGGCTTGGAAATCGAAGAGGCAAAAAGTCGGAAAGAGGAGTAAACCCGAGATGTTGCGTACGGGAGTATGTACAACAAATTTATCCTCTTGGTCAACTTTTATTCAACATGTCGATCAATTCTCCCCTCCGGAATATTGAAGAGCAATGCCGCGATTCCACTGCGATACATGCGTTCATTTATGATGGGAGCTTTATGATCAAGACCTTGTTCGTCCCGTCCGTGTATCATGTCGCTATGGAGGAACTGGAGAAAGCTTGTCTTCTTGTGAGGTGCTACTTTGGTTAGGCTAAGTTGGCAACCTTAGACTAATAGTAGAACCTAATCTCTGGATCTAATTATACAGCGTAGAGAGAATTAGTAAGACTGTCTTAGGAACAGGGTTTCTTACAATCTGGGTGTGGCGTAATTCTATTCTGTACCGGTCTTTCCTCTACCAGTAAGTCCCCGTCTTAAATATCCACACCTCAGGTGTTCTAGAAACAGCCTTAGAACCTGTAGCTTGTGCTGTCTGCTAACTAAACCAAACTATTACTAGTGATACAGGTTAATTGAGGTTACCCCTACCGTCTATCTAACCTTATCGCACAAGCTCTTAGAACTATCTAGATAAGAACTATCTAGAAGAGATACTGCTAGTAACTCTGTACTGTCGAGGGAAAATACGGCGATACAGTTGTACTGCCGTGATGACAATAAAAGAGTCACTGAATATCGCTAAGATACAGGTACCATTTAGAGGAAATAAATAATGTCAGATACTAGCACTTAGCTAAATGGCTAGGATATGACACTCTCCCCTCCTTGAGCACCAGCGTCCTCGCTGTGCAGTACTCAGGGTCTTGGTTTCTTGGGGGTTCTTGCAGGCCAGCGATTGCGAAATCTGACAAAGTCAGGGGTGCCAGAAAATTCTCGATAAACATCCGTTCGAAGGAATTCGGAAAAGATGTTTAAGTGGTTGACTCCTCGCATGGGTTCCCAAGTGTCCTCGCTAGGTACGTTGAACGGTGCTGCCCAGCGGACCTTAGACAAAAGTCCCGTGCCATTGGAGTTAAAAGCCACGTCGAGTATTTTGTCGACTTCAAATCGCTTCGCATCGTGCACAATCGGAATTGGCTGCGCACTGTTGGCCTGTTTTGGTTCTTAATTCCATTTTTCCAGTGGACTGGCGTGTACAACATCGTGAATCCGTACTCCAGGGGGTAGCTTAAGCCGAAATGCAACCGGGGAAACTTCCTCCGTAATGAGAAACGGTCCAATGTAGCGGTCGCGTAGTTTAGAACATGGCTGTTGTGCAAACCGTAGATTTGTCGCCTTGAGCTTAACCTTGTCGCCAACTGTAAAAGGTACTGGTAACCGGTGCCGATTTGCAGCGTCTTGCATGTGTGCCTGGGCTGCTTTGACGCAGTCGTGGGCAAATCTGTGCATCTCGACCAGAATCTTCACTTGCTCCGGTAAAGTACGGCTAGGCTCGTTATCTTCAAATGTAGCCGTCGTTGGAGATGTCGGCTCGAATCCTAGCGTCGCCTTAAATGGAGACATAGTCGTTGACGTAGAAACCGCTGCGTTGATCGCGAACTCCACGTTGGTAAGGTGTTGAACCCAATCGTCGTGCAAGGGGTGCACATAGCATCGTATGACTTGCTCCCATGTCTGGTTTACTCGTTCAGTTTGGCCATCTGTCTGGGGGTGATAGCTTGTAGAGATATTAAGCTTGGTGCCAACAGCCCTAAATAGGGTTTGCCAGAAGTCGCTCATAAACCGGGGATCTCGATCGGATATTAATTTCCGTGGTAAGCCAAAATGCCGAAAAACAGCGCGGTGCATAACTTTTGCTAATTGTTCCGCTGTAATCGTTTTCGTAATTGGCTCGACAATCGTCCGTTTCGTAAGCATACAGACGAATACCACCACAGCATCATACCCATCGCACTCAGGAAGGTCCGTAAACAGGTCAAGCGATACATGCTCAAAGGGCCTTGTCGGTACCTCATGCGATTGAAGGAGTCCATAAGGCTTGTGTCGCGCTGCCTTGTTGCGTTGACAGGTAACACAACTGCGTACATAGTGTTGTACTGTCCGCTTCATGTTAGGCCACCAAAACGTCCGGGTTACTGCTGCCAATAGTCGAATAATACCAGGGTGTCCCGCGGTCGGTGCGTCGTGTAGTTCGTACATTACTCTTGATCGCAATGTAGAGACGTTCGGAACATACAGTCTTGTCCCGTAGGCGTACAAGAGTCCATTAGATTGACGTACCAGCCAGGTAGGCAGAGATTTCCGGGTAAGCAGATATTTGTCCGAATCATAAGCGCTTTTGATTTCCGCATGAAGTCCAGAGTCAGGATGTAACCGGGATTCCAGGGAAAAAATCTGTGCGTGTAACTCGCATTCTGCTTCGTCGTTGGTCCAGTCGCGTAACAGTTGCAGCTTCTGTAATGAGTCCTTCAGGTCAGGTCGGCGAGACAGAGCGTCTGCCTGGTTGACTGCTCCCTTCTTGTATACGATGTCCATCTGTCGCTGGTAAGGTGCTAAAACTTGAAGCCATCGCACCTGTCGAGTAGACAAATCGCGCTGCCGAAAGAAGTGTCGCAACGTGTCGTGGTCCGTAATTACTGTAAATCCCGCCGCGCCATCTAAGTAGCAACGGAACTTCAGTAGAGCGTCGCGAACTGCCAGTAGCTCTTGTTCGTTGACATGAAAGTGTACCTCATGCTTGTTCATCTTTCGAGCATGGTACGCAACAGGTTGTAATCCAATACCTTGGTCTTGTAATAGCACAGCTCCTACTGCAAATCCAGAAGCATCTGTGTACAATGTGTACCTTGCATTAGGAGAAGTGTCAGGAATTACCAATACTGGTGCACGTACCATCGCGTCTTTAATTTGCTCAAATGCTGACTCGGCTTGAGGAGTCCAGCGAAATTCCGGTATCTTCTTGGTCATGTCCGTTAATGGGGTTGCTAGGGTTGCGAATTGGTTGATAAACCTCCGGTAATATCCATCAAGTCCCAGAAATCCACGTACTTCAGTCACAGATTTTGGTCGGGGCCAATTCTGTACTGCCTCAACCTTGTCGGGGTCCATTCGGATCTGTCCAGCTTCCACCACATGCCCAAGAAAATTGACGCTCGATCGTCCGAAGTAACACTTAGAGAGTTTGATATGCAATTGGTGTCGCTGCAGCTCTCGTAACACGAGTCGAATATGCTCGAGGTGTTCGTCGGCCGTCTTACTGTAGATCAACACGTCGTCCAAATATACCACGCAGAACTTGCCAAGATACGGGGCCAAAACTCGATTCATCATCGCTTGGAATCCAGCTGGGGCGTTACAAAGTCCAAAGGGTAGAACGCAGTACTCGAACAATCCGTAATGAGTTCGGAATGCTGTCTTATGCAGGCCGCGCTCCTTGACTCGAACTTGATGATAGCCTTTATACAAGTCCAGCGTGCTGAAATAGTGAGCCCCATATAGCGAGTCGAGTAACTCATCAGTCCGGGGTAACGGTGTTCGGTCTTTCCTCGTAAGGTCGTTGAGTTTCCGGTAGTCTACGCACATACGCATGGTGCCTGTCGTGGGACCACTCGCCCTCTAGCAGGACGAGCGGCATCTGGGGCCCATTCTCTGGATCGTTTCCTAGTGGAAGGAATAATAGAGCGGATGATTGGAAAGGGGTTCTTCTTACAATCTACCGATAAAACGGTAACCCGAGTGACTCCCTGGCAAATGTGCCGGTCGCTAAATTTATAGGCGTCCGGTCGAAGGTACCAGAAAGCCACCAATTCCAATTTGGTGTGCTGTGCTACTTCTAATCTAAACTACTAAATACTACTATAGACTATTATCTTCTCGCAGCACAGCGACACTGTAGAAGTCTCTGGAGACTTCACCTCTAACTAATTCTAGAACCGGTGCGGGTATAATTATTCATCATCCCACGCTTCCGGTACTGGTACTAAATATTCTATATGTACAAAACTTCTAATATGACGAGCTCGCTCCTTTCGTCGCTATACTCGTCATACGACCCTTTATCCGTATATACAGTTTATTATCATTCCAATCCTGTATCCAAAGATACGTAGCTGCTATTTAGAGGAAATACCACTATTATCCAGCATCAGCAGGTGATATTAGTCGCTAATACTAATAATCTTCCAGCGTCATCGTCGTAGACTATGACACTCTCGCCTCCTTAAGCAACAACGTCCTCGTTGTTGGTGTCGTCGGCAGACAACACATCCAGCAGTAGATCAGGACCAGGAAGGGTCAGAAAAAAATGTACAGGTTGAAGCTCGCAACCTTAGCAATGCTCCGGGGCGTAGTCGGTAGGTCGAAGAAAAATATTCTCGACGCAATTCCCCGAAGTCGACTCCCATCGCGCCCAGTAGTTGCTTCTCTCTTAGCCATCCGCAGCATCTAACCGCCTCGCGTTGCTCAGCAGCTCGACTGTGACGATAACTGCGTAAGCAGCACCCTCTCAGGAAAGCAGGCAGTCGTCGCAGCGTAGCGGTTGTCCACAGATTGTACGGTCGTCCATCATCGCTAAAACAGCAAACATATCGCAGCTCGCTGTAGCGGTCTTGGTCGCCAGTCCTCTGAGACTTGCTTACAGGTAGCCATAAGAAATATTGCGTGCTCCAATAAAAGTGCCCAACAGTACTGTAGCAGTCCTTCAGGCGTGGATACTTGCGCTCTTCTACTCGTATGGCAGGACTCGATAAAAATCTGGCTGTACGAATAGAAAAAAAAAATATCCGGGAAAATAGACTTCTCAGTAGCACGCTCCTCGCGAAGATACGGGCCATCGATAGGTCCGATTTTCCACTTGAAGCTTGCGGTAGGCCAACAGCAAAAATACTGCCGCATCGCTAACTCCCTCGTTGAAATTGTCGAAAGTATCAGCGTAGCGTAGACCATCCCGTATTTGTTGCTCCCATAAAAGTCACTCCACTTGTCACGCGCTTGCATCCTCACCTTGATAAATCCCTCAATCCTCAATTGCTCTCGCCGTGTCGAAGAAAACGCTGTGCGAGTAGCATCGCGTCTCCAAAACACAAGTCGCTAAGCACAGGTGCTGTCGGCTTGTAGTCAGCGTCCTCGAGCTAAAATAGAATCTGTCGCTCGCTTCAATTGCTGGCTCCTCGCCGGTGGTCAATCGGGCAAAAAGGGCTCCTCGAAAAGTATCCAGCTGGTATCAAATCGCTAGTCGCGGTACGGTATAGTCCTAAAACGCGCCGTCGCAAAAGAAAATAAAATCCAGCAAAACTTTTCGCGTGTAGTCCTCTCGCAATCTCGTCCCATTGCGAAACACTGTACTCGCTACCAAAGAGCCATGCGGTATCGTCTCCACCTCCAAGACAGGATACGGTATTGCCATCGGTAGTCGGGATCCACAGGAAAATCACCACAGATACTGTAGACGAAATATGTACAGGTGCAGCTGCTCCACAGGAATCAGCAGCCGCAAACGGTCTTCTCTCGGAAACAGGAAAAACTCGGTCGATACTCGTACAAATCACAATCCGTCATTTGAAATTAACGGAAAGTCAAAATAATACGAGTAAACTCCACCAGAATCAGGAAAAGTAGCGGTCGTCTTGCTGCGCTTCATCCGATGAAATACAAAACGCATCGCAGAACGTCCGGAAAAATATGCCCGTCTGTGAAAACTGTAGCGACTGAAACTGTCGTCGCCAAAAAAACAACACAGGTTGGCGCATCTCCCATCGGTCAAGCTATGCGAACCTCTTTACGCTATGCTTGTCTTCCGTCATGTCCTCCTGTCGTGTAGAGAGTCCTGTCGAGTCGTCTGCTTCCTCATCCCGTCTTGTCTCGGTGACTTAGCAGGTCATCATGGTGCTCCACAGTCCCAATCCGCAGTCTCGTCGCGAACAGGTACATGTAAGAAATCGCATCACTACTGCCAGGTCGCCATTCTTCGGTCACATCTGAATTTAGCAGGTCTCCTCGCTGAAGCTAGATTCGAAATACTCCAAGCTAAACTGGAACTACTCCGGTAAAGCCCATAATCAGCTAGGTCCAGCATATGTCCAGGTGTGTCCGTCAATTCTCAACTTCTGTAGGTTCTGTTCTCCTCTGCTCTAGTCTGGTCTGTTCTGTTCTGGGGTGTAACGCGTCCAACAGGTATCCGCGTCACGTTCTGTCACAGTCCGATCCAAAATCTCCCGTCGAGGTCACGGTATTGAGTCGTCCAGGTAACCAGAATGTCCACTTGTCGCTCGTAGTCAGCTCCAAGGATGTCCAACTGATCGCAGCTGCATGTCACGCTAGCGATACAGATACGGGTACTCTCGAAGTTGATTCGTAGCCTCTCAAAGTTCGGGTACTGATGCAACGGTAAAAGCTCCACTCCACAAAAAGGGTACAGGTACACGGCAGAATATAGCGATAAAATCGCAGAATACCGTATAACACTCCTCGCCCAAATTTGTAAAATGACAGCAAATCGTCGCACTAACTCGTTCCGTGAACTCCAGGATACCGAATAAATCACAGGTCCTCCGTAAACAGGTCGGTAGAAAATTCACCGGTACAATAATTGCACAAATGAATCTCGGATGAACCGTAGAACCGGATAGAAAACGTCGCCACGTACGACCGCAAAGACTTCTGCTCGTAGGTCTCCCGCCCATACAGGAAACAAACTCGCCAGTAAAAACAACTTCAACCGCAGTGCAGTCCTCGACGTACACTCGCTGATCATTGTCGCATCCGCCAGTCTTGCTCGCACCAGTGGTTCGTCAAGCACGTCCAATCCCGTGGCATCCTCGCCTCGGAACAGGGCCGCTGAACGTACTAGACTCGGCGTCTTCTCGGTCCTTCTCAAATTCTGGCGTTGCGCTCTCGCGCACGCTCTAGCAGGCCTCGACAGCGTAGTACGCTCGACTCGGCTCGCCAGTCTCATTGCCCTCATGGCACAGATGTCTTCCGCCGCTTTCGCATCCCGCAATTATTCCGAATTTCCGGTGTACGGGTCACGGCGTACGGGTACTGCACCACTGGGTCATCTCATAATATCGGCACGTAAAATCCACATTCGCGTGTACTGGAAGTGCAGCGATATCGTCTGTCGCACTCCGTAGTTCGCGAAGTTTCGCGTACCGAAATCTTCAATTCTTCAGGTTCTTGTTCTCACCAACGGTCTTCGCTGGTTCTCTTCTGAAAGAAATCACGCGCGGACAGAAAAACGGGGTCACTCAGGATTTTCTTCTGACGTCTCCCTGTCATTAATGCGTAGAAGCCTTCCAGATCTTCATTCTTCTCTCGAACTGTTGCGTACGAGTATACTCCGCCAAAAATGACCAAAATACACTCGCGGCACAGATATGCCGGTATCTGCCAGCCCGTCTCAACAACGTTGTTGTCTTCAATCTCTTCTTTCTTCAGTCCGAAATCTCGGTGGCGCAAAACAGTATAGCATCTCTTGGCTCATACTGGTCTTCTCTCGACGTAGCGTTCGCTCAGCTTCGAAGGCATCTCGCTGCAGGATTGAGCATCTCGTTGCACGCATCTCGCAAAACAGTCGACTCGAAGTCACCAAAAGTTGTACACGTCGGCGTCTCATCAAATCTCCGTTGTGTCGCTTCAAATGGTACTAGCTCCTAATCGCAAAATCTCACGAAATCTCCTCGACGCGGTTCCTCGATACAGAAACTCACCCGCCAAGAATAAGAACGTGCGATACTCGTATTCTCGATACGCGGAGGCATTCGGCAAGGAATCAAAATCGGCCGGTTTCACATACGCACGCTGTGTTACATATACGGTATCACAGTGTACTAGCCGGTCGACTATCGCTAGCCGGAAAACCTTCATCTCCCGCGTAAAGCTCCTTTAGCGTCTTCTCGACTTGCTGGTTCTACTGGTCCGTAGTCGCTAGATCACGGTTTCTTGCACGAAGTCCTTCTCGTGCGCCAGCTCGTCAAAAGCCTCTTAAAATAGCTTGAACGATTGCCTCATCTCCTCCTCGGTAGAATCTTGGCCGCGCTCCATCGTCTCGCCAATCGGACTCGACTCCTTCGACCAAAGCCGGTATACGTCCGCGGTCGGCGTCCCTTCCGTCGAACCTTCGGTGTCCTTAGGTGCCGTCTTGTTCTTCTCCGCCTCTCCAAACATCCCTCTCGTCGCTACCACTAGTGGCTCCGAAACCAAGTGTCGTGGGACCACTCGCCCTCTAGCAGGACGAGCGGCATCTGGGGCCCATTCTCTGGATCGTTTCCTAGTGGAAGGAATAATAGAGCGGATGATTGGAAAGGGGTTCTTCTTACAATCTACCGATAAAACGGTAACCCGAGTGACTCCCTGGCAAATGTGCCGGTCGCTAAATTTATAGGCGTCCGGTCGAAGGTACCAGAAAGCCACCAATTCCAATTTGGTGTGCTGTGCTACTTCTAATCTAAACTACTAAATACTACTATAGACTATTATCTTCTCGCAGCACAGCGACACTCTAGAAGTCTCTGGAGACTTCACCTCTAACTAATTCTAGAACCGGTGCGGGTATAATTATTCATCATCCCACGCTTCCGGTACTGGTACTAAATATTCTATATGTACAAAACTTCTAATATGACGAGCTCGCTCCTTTCGTCGCTATACTCGTCATACGACCCTTTATCCGTATATACAGTTTATTATCATTCCAATCCTGTATCCAAAGATACGTAGCTGCTATTTAGAGGAAATACCACTATTATCCAGCATCAGCAGGTGATATTAGTCGCTAATACTAATAATCTTCCAGCGTCATCGTCGTAGACTATGACAGTGCCATCCTTCTTGCGTACAAATAAAATCGGGGCACCGTACGGAGATTTCGACGGACGAATCCAGCCTTTTGCGAGTAAGTCTTGTAACTGTACTTGAACCTCCCGGAGTTTTGCTGGTGACATACGGTACGTTCGCTCCTTAGGTGGTTCATCGCACTCCAAATTAATTTCAAAGTCGCACTCGCGAGTTGGCGGTAGACCGTCAGGCTCCTTGATAATGTCCGTAAACTCATGCAGGGAATCTCGTAACGAAGTCGTCCACTCAGGTTGTTGATCAGTGTTGATGTCATCGACCGCGTCCTATACTTCTCGTAGTCCAATCACGAAGAGGTCTGCTGGTTGTTGTCTAAGCAGCTTTGCCATCGCATCCGCCTCCAAGTGATGTACTGTCACATGTACGGTAGACTCGTCGCCAGACACCATAGCTTCGCCAGTTTTACGGTCGCGAATCGTTTTAGTAGACCAATCTATATCCGGGTTGAAGGCTTGTAACCAAGGTTGACCGAGGATGATGTCGAATTTATCCAGTTCTGTCGTAATTGCGTCCAGACGTATGTCCAGGGTCCCTACTGTGAGCACTTCATTCCGTAGTCGCTGGCGAGTCGTAGTTGTACTACGATATGCCAATTTTATCCGGTATTTCTCTCCAGTAACCGTCGGGATGTGATGCTCCCGTACCCACTCAGCCTTGCAGAAATTTTCCGAAGCGCCAGAGTCAACCAAAATACGGCATCGATGTCCGCGTAAGGTGCCTCCCACCACTAACAGACTTGTTCCGGACTGGGTTGTGGATACATGTAGCGTCGCAGGAACACTGTCTTCTAGTCGGACGTTCTTGTTCATCCACCCGTCGATCGGTTTCCCAAAAGTCTCGTAACGAAGAGGGAGCTGCTGATCTCCACGGACTAGATAACCCGTACGCCGTGCCGAAATTAATTCCTTCCAGGTAGCCCATACTGCCGGAGAAGTTGACGTAGCGTCCGGTATCGATCCGGGTCGAACGCGAGCGATATACACGTAGCGCTTATTTTGTCCGGAAGACTCCGTCCCTAAAAGGCGTAAATTTGTTTCGCTCACCTTAAATCCAGTTGTCTCCGTAAGAGCTCGCACTGCTGTGTATTCCGGGGTCGCGTCTTCAATCTCCTGTTTGCCACAAGGAAACCAGACCATGCCAGTGTCCTCTTTCGCTAGTAACACTCGTCGGCCATCGGTAACAAGAGTCGTCGAGTGAGTCCAGTAGGTCTTCGGGGGATTCTGTAGATTCTGAGGCAGAAATCGAACTCGATCGGTGTCGTCGACGTAGACTTGCGTCGTCCATCTTGTCGGTCCAACATCTTGCCTTCTTCCTTCTATTCCATCGTTCGTGGGGCAGGTAAACACATGTTCTTTCGCCGCCAGCTCGTCGACAAGTCGGAAATTTCGCAGCAGCTTGAACCATGGTTTTGCCCTCCATTTTGGAACCACTATAACCGCTCTCAGATGGGGATGAAGCAGTTTACTCCACAAATAATGGCCCAAAAAATCTTCTTATTCATTAAATGGCGCATTTAGCCAAATTCTCCGGTACTTCTGTAAATCTCTCTCCTGAAATGGGCGCGCCGGACAGCAAAAATCCTCCGCCACTTGAGAATTAAGGCCGTCATTATCGCTAGCTCCATCTAAGTCGAAAGGTCCGTAGGTCTGAGAGTACTTCAGGAAATACTCCCTATTCATCATCCAGTCGCTAAAGTCCTTGCTCCTAAAAACTGGCCTCAATGTCGTTTGAGGTAACGGGTCTCGTACTTCTTCTGTTCAGGTCTCTTCCTGAGTCGTTGTAGGAGACGAAACCTCATCCTGCAGCTTGCCGCGAGCTGCCGACTCAGGTCTCACTTTCCCGGCCGGGATTTCTTCGTTCTTTCGTTCTTCTTGTTCTTTCTGTCTGGGCAGTCGATAGCGATGTGTCCCTTCTTGTGGCAAATGAAGCACTTGCCCTCCTTCTTAAATCTGTCGACCTCCTCTTGAGTGAGGTGTCTAATCTCGTACAACTCCCGCGGCTTTTCTTCGGTCGCGCCATGCGAATCTTCCTCCGACTCACTGTCGATCTCCTCCGCTGCCTCTGAAAAGTCGCTGTCTTCTTCGATGGCGTTCAGTCGGCCTGTCGAGCGTTGGGTCGTCTCAATCTTGGTCTCCGCTGCCTCCGCTCGCAGAGCTGCTTGAATCGCCTCGTGTAGGGTCTTAGGGTTTTTCAGGGCAATCTCCTTATGAATCGAGGGTCTCAAACCGCGCTGGAAATCATGTACGTTATCTTCTTCGTGACGGTGAGGAAGCTCCAATAATTGTTCTCGAAAATAGTTCGCATACTTCAGGACCGTGGTTTTCTGTCGCGCTTTGTCCAAATTCAATCTCGCTTGTTCCGCCGGTGTTCTTCCGCAGAATTCCCGAATTAAGGATTTCTCCATCTCAGAAACTCCGGAAAATCCTCCACCGACTTCATCTCCAGTCTGCGCAACTTGGGAGTACCACCACTTCGATAGTGGTCCTTCCAGAAAGCCAGATACCCAGTACACTCCTCTTTGCTCTTCAGGGTTAACGCTGTGATACCGTAGATACCCTCGTGCATGTCGGAACCAGTTTCTTAGCTCGTCGATGTTAGTCGTAGCGATGCTCTTGATCTTGGCTGGTTTGACATCGTTCGGCATCATGCTTGGCATCTCTCGCGTCCTCTCCGATCTCAATTTTTCTCCTCGAAGAAAATTCTCCGTTTCTCGGCTTCTGTTCACTCGTCCTTCAAAATGTCTGAAACCGTTGTCGACGTGGTCACGCAGTTGAGATAGCTCAGTCGAAAAAGTGTCAACTCGGTTACTTAGTCGTTGTAGCATCTCGGTGACGTGTACCGACATAGGCTCCATCGTGGGACTCGATCCTTCTCGCACTGTCTGTCTTCTACCATCTGTCGACGTCGGCTGTGTCGGCCCAGAAGGCGCCCCCTCTGGTCGACCATCAACTTCCTCTGGTAGTCTCTCTCCTGCTCGGTTAGACATCTTCGTCTCGTCAAGCTGTTCTGAGGCTCCGAAACCACGTGTAAGGTGCTACTTTGGTTAGGCTAAGTTGGCAACCTTAGACTAATAGTAGAACCTAATCTCTGGATCTAATTATACAGTGTAGAGAGAATTAGTAAGACTGTCTTAGGAACATGGTTTCTTACAATCTGGGTGTGGCGTAATTCTATTCTGTACCGGTCTTTCCTCTACCAATAAGTCCCCGTCTTAAATATCCACACCTCAGGTGTTCTAGAAACAGCCTTAGAACCTGTAGCTTGTGCTGTCTGCTAACTAAACCAAACTATTACTAGTGATACAGGTTAACTGAGGTTACCCCTACCGTCTATCCAACCTTATCGCACAAGCTCTGAGAACTATCTAGAAAAGAACTATCTAGAAGAGATACTGCTAGTAACTCTGTACTGTCGAGGGAAAATACGGCGATACAGTTGTACTGCCGTGATGACAATAAAAGAGTCACTGAATATCGCTAAGATACAGGTACCATTTAGAGGAAATAAATAATGTCAGATACTAGCACTTAGCTAAATGGCTAGGATATGACACTTCTTGTGTGCGTCTGTGCGAGTACAACCCGAAAATTCCTTGAGTATGGTACCCCATTATAATATTGCCCCTACCCGTGTTGATGAGATTCGGGAGCTTGTCCCAATCGTTACGGGTACTCATATCCTAGGCGCTTCCCTTGCGATGGACTTCTCGACATCGGACGATCCCCCGGCGTCTCACAATATCAACTATATACAGTCTTGGCTTCAAGACTCGGTCGCGGCGCAACAAAAAATATTGAACCAAATCGTAGACTTCTTTGCATCGGACTTCAAAGGCATGCACTCCGTATTTCCCCTCATGATCACGTGTGCGGTACGCCGCTGTAGCTTCCAGCTCCGTACCCTCTCCCATGGTGCATGTCACCCGTACCTTGCTACAACGGATAGTGTTGTTAAGTATAGTATTCCTGGGGTTTTCCCGGAGGTACATACTCATTATCAGATTAATTGCGCCACGCGCAAACTCTCTCTCCCTACGGAGTTTGGGGGCCTCAACGTGCCGTCGCTTGTGCAAGATGTTGAACCGGCCCATTACGCTTCATTTGCCGCGATCCTCGCCAACCTTATAACTGATTACGAGTCCGAGTCGCTAGGTCTTTTGTACGGTACCATCCGCCATGAACTACATAATATTGCTGCCTCCCCGTTACCTTGGGCCGTGGTACAATTGCGCGTCCTACGCCACTATGTCCCGTACGGGTGGGTTTTCGGATGTTAGTATGGCGGCTTTGGCAATTGCGACACTTGACCAAGATCTTTCAGATTACTTTGGTCTTAATGCTAAATTTTCCCCCTCACTTGCCGCCTCTCCGACTGCGCTGACCGGTCCGCATGACTTGCTTCCAAGTTCCACCTCCCGATGCTCTTACCCACCCAAGTAACATGAAGGGATACCTTTAGCGCGGCATTTCGCACAGTCTTAAGACTCGTGTTTTCCTCTATCTCTTGGCCTTCTGTAGTCCTTCATCCCCGGATTATATGCGTGTTGTTTTTGGACCCGGCCGTGGGGCTTTGGCAATGTCTTTTGCTTCGCATGAGTCCAACTTGCGCGTTTCATGTGATTGCTACATGAATAGGGTGGCGGCGCGTCGATCGGGTGCTCGACCTCACGCCGAGGCACGCTTCTCATGTCCGGAAGTATCCACGATGCAATGAGTCCCCGAGTGATCGCCGTGGCTTTAGCTCCTGCTCCGCGACCCCGTTTACTTTGGTTTAGTCTAGGGAGCGGACGCCGATCTCCATGCATGTGGACCACATCCCCTATCGTCCTTGCTCACATTGTATTATTCGGCTTGATGATGGCATTGTTAATATTTCGGAGGAGATCATGGATGTATGTGGTGGGGGCGGTTCAGGGGAGAGACTTGCGTTTGGAGTTTAGCCGAATCCGGTTTGGGGCCTCGTGAGATCGCCGTGGGGATGTCGTGGGGATTTTGCGGCTCCGCATAAGCACTAGGTTATGATGTTACTGTCACTAGTGCGCGCACAAATTGTTCCGGTTGGATGTGGGGATCCGCTCTCGCTCCTTGGCAGTCTTGTGATGGGGGCCCAACGAGGTAAGCTCCCCATTGTGTCTTCCCGTGGCACGCCTTCCATTCAGTATGCTCGTGACTAATACTCCTTTGCTCTTGAGGACGGGGGTCGGTTGGCTCCCATAGTGAATGAGCTTGTTGATCGCTTGTCTATTTTGGCGTCACTTTGACGTTTCCTAAGCTTGGGTGCGGCGGACTCTCGCTCTTTGCGCTCTGAAAGTTATGCCCGCATGAATAAGTTTGCACGGCGGTCTATAGATGTTCCCGTCCGTCGATTCCTTGGAGATGTGCGTCGTGCGTTCATGCAACGCACTTATGTGGTCTTCATGACACGTTGGGTTCCTATCTTCGTGATGTCTTGCATGAAGTTGGTGCCGCTGATGTTGCCTGCCTCCCTGCTCCGAAGGCTTAGGCTCATGTGTCTCGCTTTCTTATTTTCACTTCTTTGGTGGTCGTGGATTCCACTGCTTTCTTTGTAATAAAAGATGAATATTTATTCCATCGACAGCGCCCATCCTCATCATTTACCCGAGGGCACGTTTTGCCAAAGATGTCAGCTTGATTACAATTTGGCCAAAAGACCACCACATGCCTGGCCTGGGGGAAGATTAGCGCTAATTATGGGATGGGTGGGTGGGTTGCGCGAGCGAGATGGGCGAGCGCAAAGCAGAGAGTGCCAGTGCTCGAATGGTGCACCGGCTTAAGGGGCTGCCGCTAGCTAATGCTCCTGGGGGCAGGGCATGGGGCGTTGCGCTAGGCGTTTCCTCAGTCCTCGAGGGTCACCTCGAGGACTGGGTGAGACGCGCCGCTTTTACAGTAACGCTTTACCGTTCAGGTTTGCGTTCTGTCACATATGTAAGTAAGTTTTGCAAACCTCTAGATTTAAAACCAATCTGACTATTTACCCGAGGGCTCGTTTTGCCAGTATGTAATAAACCGGAGGTTTGCGCAGCCTAGTCTCGATGAAGCGGTTTGGAGGGGACGAGCCAGCCGAAGTACTGCCAGGCCGCTAGAGATGGGGTCATGGTAGGGTCGATGTATTTCCCATATGTGACAGAACTGTTTTTGGCCGAACCACCCATGTGGCGGGGGGGGGGGGCTGTTGTAGAATTCCTTGCAGTAGGCGGTCCGCTGCGTGCAATAATATTCCAGTAGGTCGGCTAGCACCGGATTGGCAGTAGTCGGGATAGCGAGGATAGGCTTGTCGGCCGCGCTGCGCCGCTGATCGCCTTTAGCCTTGCGGATGAAAAGCCAGATTTTCTGTGAAGGTCGGTCGACGACGAGGTCGTGTGTCAAACACCGTACTCCGGATTCGGCTCGGCAGAAAAACGCATAGTTAGTGCAAACTGCCAGTAGCGCTCGAAAACGCGCGATGAGGTGGCGGGAAGTAGGAGTCCACTGGAGGTGCGTACTGAGCTCAGCGGCAGCGGTGAGTAGCGAGAGGGCCAGAGGAGCTGGTAACGGTAGGCGCGAGTCCGCGGCCTGTAGTCGTTGCTGTTGCATCTCGAGTCCGCGACGCGCGTCGGCCAAGAGTTCGCCGACTGCGATCGGCTGCTGTTGGTGGTCGCGGAAAAACTTGTTGATTGCTGAGTAGTACTGTTGTAGCGATGCGGCAGCGACAGTACCTTGCAGGCCCAACCAGGCCGTGTAGCGAACGACCGATTGTGTAGTAGCTTGTAGCGGGTGAATATTTTCCTCGTGGCAGAACGCGGCAAATTGACGCAAGCCGCTGTCGTAGTTGGCGTACGTGGTCGGGGCTAGGGAGCTGCTTAGCAGGTGTAGCGCAGTGGTACCGACGAGGTCGGTGCCCAATAGGTTCCGCAGTCCGGTAGTCATGCTAGCAGTCCACGGAGCGTGTGCGTCTGGTGCATGTAAGGTGTAGCGGGCAGGCCTCGAGGGCTTGCGCGCTTGAGTGACCATTGCGCGGAGGTCCGTGAGGCTGGCGTTGGTTGTCCGTAGCGTGCGTCCTATTGCGCCCCTGCGAGTGTGTAGCCAGGCCGGCGTGGCAGTCGAAAGGCCACGACGCTCCATCCTGGTCGTCCGACCCCCTCGCGCGAGCCGTGCCGACCGGGGAAGAACAGGTCTCGCGATGGGGGGTAGTGAATAGTTTCGGTGGCCAAGCTGTGGAGGTCTTGAAACCACGGTGTGTGGGGCCAGTACGGGGCGATGACGGTAGCCGCTGCTCCTGATTGGCGTAATTTTGCGCATAGGTCGGGAAGAGCTGACCATGGGGGGTTGCAGTAGTTCTTCTCGCGTTGCCATGCGGTGTCCGGAAGGTGTAGACAGTCGACGTCCTCGCATTTGGGGTCGCGCCATCGGGCGTTGAAACGCGGGAGCTGAGCGTTTTCCATTGACGCGAAACGGTCGATGGAGTGTGGTCCCCACGTGGACTGAAGGTAGTCGAATATCCGAGGGTTTAGCTGCCAGTCGTCGCGGTCGAGCTCCCGGCTCAAGCTGTCGGCCCAGATGTTCGCTGCCGATCGGATGTAGCGGGGCCGGATGCGGATGTCGTTGACGTCGAGCAAGTGCCAGAGCCGGCGTAATTCGGTCATCATGACCGGAGAGCGCGTAGTCAACTTGGAGAGCGTAGCCACGACGGCTGTGTTGTCCTCGTGGAGTAGGACGTGTCGGCCTCGGAGTTGTGGCAAAAAGGACTCGATCGCGAGACGAACGGCGCGGAGCTCCTTCCATGTGATGTGTTGGTGGCGGTCGTCGTCGTACCAGAAACCGCGGGCTTGGTAGGCAGGGTTGTCGTTGAGGACGGCGCCCCACCCGTAACCGCTGGAGTCCGCGTGTAGGTACGCGGTCTCGATTGGTTTGTAGATAGAGCGGCCGTTGTGCTGATCGGGCACCGTGCGCCACCATTCGAGGTCGCGTCGCAATTGGTGCGTCATCCGGACACGGCCGCCCCATCCGTTTCGCGTTGCCAAGACGCAGTGTAGTTCGCGTAGGAAGAAGCGGGCTGGGGCGATGGCGAGGTAGAGGAATTGCGCTTTTCCCGCGAAAGCTGCAAGTTGTCTGGCGGGCAGCCACCGAGCTGTGGTAGCCGCGCGGCCGAGTAACGCAGAGGCCTGTCTCGCCAGAGCCTGTAGCTTGTCGGTCGGGGCTCGAAATTCGCCGCGCTTGAGGTCGACCGTCATGCCTAGGTGTGTGCCGACTTGGGTGGGATGCCACAAGCCTTTGTCGGGGTTGCGCTTGAGGCCGAGTCGGTCGAGCAGGGTCTCCACGCGGTCGCGTAGCAGTAGCGCTGCGTCGTGCGAGCTGGCCATGAACATGAAGTCGTCCATGTAGGGTAGCAGTCGTACTCCTCGCCATCGGACGTTGCGAAGGAAACGTCGAGACGGCTTGTACGGCGTCGTGGAGTTGGCGGTCATCGGGGTAGGCGCCCGTCGCAGAAAATTCGTGAACACTTGGGTCAGTTTGCAAAAATAGTAAGCTGACCCCGACCAGCCCATCGGAAGGCATGCGAGGCGCCAGAGCTCGCCGCGGTAGTTGACCGTGAAGAAATCTCGGTCGGCTTCTCTGATTCCCAGCGTGTAGTAGCCGTCCGCTAGGTCGAGGGAGACGAAGTAGTCGCCCGGGCGGGACAGGTGGCGTAAGTGTTTGAGGGTCTCGCACGACATCTTGAACTCTGCGCAATAGCTGTTGAGCTCGCGGAGGTCGATGATAAGGCGCCATTTGTTGACGCCGGGCTTGGGGACGAGAAACATGCGGGAGACGTAGCGGGTGTTGTAGGCGCGCTCCCAGGCTCCGCAGGCCTCGAAGCGTGGAAGCTCCGTGGCTAGGAAGTCGAGTTGAGGTTGGGTGGCGTCCTTCATGGACACACCGTGGTTGAAAGGCCGTGGACGTAGGCCGTTTTTGAACTTGACCCGCACGCCATGGCGGATCCAGTTCACGACTTGACCGCTCGCGCCGATATGCTCCCACTCCCGCCATCTTAGCCGCACGCGGTGACGCATGTAGTTGGAGGACGGGGAGCAGGAATCGGAGCGGCGGGTCACACCATCATTTTTTGGTGGTCTTCGCTCCGTCGATGGGTTTAGTTCCGGCCGCAGCTGCCGCCGCTGCTGCTGCTGTGGCCTTCCGCCTGTCTGCGGCTGCCTTCTTGGCCTTGGCGTCCTGTCCGGGTGGCTTGTCCGACGTGACTCGAGCGAACGCTGCTCCAGCAGCTGCTTTGCTGGCGGCATGTAGGCTGACTTCGAGGGTCCGATCGACGAGCGCTTGGCGTAGCTCGTCCAGTGCGCTCGAGACCGCAGTAGGGCGTGGGCGGCAAAAACGCTCGTGGGCAAGTTCTGCGAACACTCGGTCCGAATCCGAGCTCGTTTGTCCGCCCTTGGTGAGGCGGAGGAAGCCCAGTCGAGTACGGGCGGCCTCCTCCGTCGTTGTGTGGGTGCGATGACCCGCTCGGATGAGGGCAACGGCCGCCGCCTGCTCCGCTGGTAGAGGAGGTCCGGTTGACAGCGTGTCCAAAGCCTCGCCGATTGCCGCGTTGGCGCAGCTGTCGAAGAAGGCATAGCACCCGATGTGGAGGTACTCGTCGTACCCCGCTTGAGATTTCCGGTCGTTGAGGAAGCGGGCCGTGTCGTCCGTAAGCGTCCACAGACGAGGTTCGTCGATGTCGCGAGGGGGTCGCTCCAAACCGGCCGGAATGATTTTACCGTAGGAGGCAAAATCGACGAACTCGGGCTCGTGGAGCTCGGGGTCGTCGTTCAGCAGGTCGATAGGCTGCTCAGGGGCTGCCTTACCACCCTCAGTCGCAATGGTCGCGTCAGGGGGAATGGACTGCTGTTGATTCGGAAGCTCGGCCGGGCCTGTCAAACGTTCGAGCTGGGCTAGTAAGGCGGTGTTAGACGCCTGAATCTGCTCAGCTAATCGGAGTTCGAGGGCCGAAACCGCGCTTTGAATATGTTCGGAGGTACGCTGTTCGATTACAGAGGGGAGGGGGTCGACTTCGGGGGCGGAGGACGACGGCTCAGGCTGCATGATGTTAGACGGCGACTTAGAACGGGGGGAAGTGTCTCGTGACGCTCGAGTGCGCATGAGGCGATGTAAAACTGACACCTTGCTCGACTACGAGAGTCGAGACTGCAATTGCGCGAGCCAGATGGGCGAGCGCAAAGCAGAGAGTGCCAGTGCTCGGGGGTTGCACCGGCTTAAGGGGCTGCCGCTAGCTAATGCTGCTGGGGGCAGGGCATGGGGCGTTGCGCTAGGCGTCTCACCCAGTCCTCGAGGGTCACCTCGAGGACTGGGTGAGACGCGCCGCTTTTACAGTAACGCTTTACCGTTCAGGTTTGCGTTCTGTCACATATGTAAGTAAGTTTTGCAAACCTCTAGATTTAAAACCAATCTGACTATATTGTTGTCATATTGGGGTGTTATGAACCCTAACAACTGCCCTCCCCTCGCTCATCCATCTCAAGGTAGGACGCCGCGCGCATCGCAAAGGCAGCGGCCAGGTAGCTCCACCTCCGCGGCCCATACCGTCTTTTCACCCGTCACTGAAAACAGCCCCCTCGATCGAATCAAAAATAAATATCTGAACGTAGGTCCCAAGGCGACTTGACTCATCTCGCCGACCCCTGCCTGCGACTGCGTTGTAGGTGAGTAGGAGGCAAACGCCGGAATGAAAATAGCTCGCGGGAATGCCGACCCGCGGCACTCTCCCTTTACTGTTCGAGTCGTCGACAGTTGTCACCACTTCTTCTCTTTTCTTTTCTTTTCTACGTGCGGTGACTCGTTCTCATGTGCTATCTCCCCTGGATTTTTCTCCGACTACAGTCAGGCGAGGCGGTTGTCGCTATGGCGATAGCTGTTAAGGTGTGCTTGGTGGGGCCGGAGCGGACGGGGAAGAGCTTTCTGTCGAAGCTGCTGGCCGAGCAGAGCATCCCGGAGGAGGATATGTACCAGCCCACAGCGGGCGTCAGGTGAGCGTTCCCACGAAACACCGACCGTGATGTGATGGTGCTCTCCCCTGTTCCTGAAAATAAAAGACATTAATATAAATGAACTGAATGGGTAAGGAAAGAGGTGGCTACAGTGGGCGAGGAGCTGCTGCTGCGTTCTGAGAGTTTCGTGTTATAGTCGGTAGTGGGGATGGACTTTGCAGTCCTCTGCTGAGGGTGCTGCCGGTGTTGTGCATGCAGAGTGCAGGAGTTGTCGCGCATGGTCAAGCATCAGAACGTCAAGGTGGAGCTGTGGGATTGCTCGGGGGGCGCGCAGTACCGCTCCTACTGGCCCATACTAGCGCAGGGGCTGGATGGCCTGCTGATGGTATACGACCCCTCTACGCCTGCTCACGAGCAGGAGCTAGAGAAGCTGTACACCTCGTTTGCGCAGCCCAGCCGTCTCACCACCAGCCAATGCATGACGCTTGGTATCAACCTCTCATCTTCAGGCATCGGCTCTGGTGAGCTCCCCTCTACCGTCGCACGCAGACATGCATGTAAGCATAGGCAGAGTTACATGCGCTTTCATAGATACTCACTTTCACCCACTTCTCCACGCGCATACACATGCATCCTAACGGATACATCTGCAAACCACAAACACTATCACACTGCATCACACATGCCGTTTTTTGGTGTACCTACGTACCCACACACACCAAG